>SNVD02006777.1:0-265066 GCA_013180625.2 Boswellia sacra | reverse complement strand
GTAAATTGAGTTTGCACTCTCTTTATCCCTTTCCTCTTTACATTTACTTGCACTTGTGATTGTTCATCATTATTATTCTTTTGATTGCATCTTTGATAAATTCTAATTTCATCTTCTTCACCTTTATTTTCAAAGAAAGAGTGAACTAATTTTGATCTTTCAAGAAAAAGTTTTCTAAATCCGTTTTGATAAATAAAAACCCAATTCACCCCCCCTCTTGGGTTGCCATACCTGGGTCAACAGTAGCTATTTGCATAATTTATATGACAAGAAAATAGTGCATCATGCTAAGATCAGATTGCAGACACTAGATTTTTAGGGCTTGATGATTAAATGAAGATGGATGTCAAGCAATGGAAATGATCAAAATGCTCTTGGAAGCAAAAGGAAGAAAGGTTTTTAAAAGTTGATAAATGATTTCAAAAAATCACAAAAATTAATCCAAGAGGAATCTATTGATGAGTCATTTACCATTACGAAGCTACGTATGTCTAGTTTTTGTAGAATTTTATAGATCACAAATCAAAGTTGAACTTGAAAAGTTACATGCAATTGAACAAACAAAGGTTGAAGGAGGACTATACTAAAAGGTGGCAAAACAAAGGGGTTCCGTGGGCTACAATTGGCCGATGGTTGTAGGACGAATGGTCAACTATCCTCTCATTGATTGGTGGTCTATCTATAGCCAACTGGCTATCTTACTATTGGTTGGTTAGTTCTCACACAGTCGGTTGGCTATTCTCCTTGCATAATCAAAAAATTTCGCTAAACACCTTCATTTGTTAGATTTTGGTTCTTTTTTCAACTCACACTCTCTCTTATATAAACATCCCCTCTCCTCACTTCCACACACACAACAAAATATTCTCTTCTCTCTCTTGAAGATATACTTGAGAATTCAAGGAGTCTTTTATAGTTTAATATTTTTCTAGGCGTTCTGTTACTCTAAACCCTGAAAGCATACGTCTTAGGAGCAATCCTCTTTTCTCCCTCATCTTTTCTTCTTTATTTTTATTGCTTTAGACTAAGCATGTTTAGATTTATTTATGCTTAGAATGAGCACATTTAGGTTTTATTTTTTATGCTTAGGGTTATTATGAATTGTTTTGTGAAATGCATAAGCATGTCAAGGTACATCTGTTTGCCTCATTCAGAATCATGCTAGGAGTTTATTTTCTTTGCGAATACTTAAAATCATATTTAGGAGTACATGCTTTGAATTATGCTTAAGAGTACCTAATTAGAATCATGCTACAAAAACTTATAATTGAATTTTGAAGTAAGCTAGGAAATAATATAGAATAGGTAAGAATTATCATGTTTACCCTTGAATGTTTGAATTAGACTAGAATAGCCATGTTTCATCTTGATTGATATGATTAGGCTAGAATATGTCATGATTGCTATAAATAGGCTTCAAATGCCATGCTAGGCTAGAATTGCCATATTTAGAATTATAATCAAATGCTAGAATTGCAATAGGCTAGAATACCATGATAGAATTATCAAATCTTGGTCGAAGTGCCATGATTCTAAATTATGGCTTTGTATTGATTTTTTTTTAATAATTACCATGATTAGAAGTGTAATTGAATAATTATGATTGTATGATACCATAAAGTAGTGGTAGACTCACATTGATGGTGAGGGACAATCATTTAGAATAATTGAATATTTATGAATGATGTCATGAAAGATGCTTGATAAACATTGAATAGACTCATATATGATGGTCAGGAATTCTTTATTTATCGAATCTCGAATTGATTGTTTATATTTAATTTTTGAATATATGATTCGTATGAATTAATGAATGGATTTTTGAAGTGCTAGAAGTAGTTTATCTTTATTGTTGAAGAGCAATGTAATCCTATCTTCTATCCCCGATATTTGAGAAGAAATATAACTCTATTCTCCTCCCTCTTTCTTTGCATGAATATACAATTGCTTTGGTTGAATATACCTCACATGTGTTAATGAAGATAAAAATGAAAATGTGTGCATAAAATGAACCACTTAAGCAGATTGTATAACATAGTACTATTACATCCAGTACAAATCAAATCATCTGCATATAGACATATCACATGTGTCTTTCTTTCTTCTCCAATTTTTTGTGCAAAGAGTATAGGCATATGGAGACTTTTGGAAACCTTCCTTCAAGAAATAAGCATCTATAAACTACACTAAGCTCGGCGTGCTTGCGTTAGTCAATATAAAGCTTTTTTCATTTTATAAACTTTATGCTCATTACCTTTTGTCATGTAACCAGGAGGTTGATCAATAAATACCTCTTCTTGTAAGTCATGTAGAAATGCTGACTTCACATCAAGTTGAAAAATAGGCCAAGAATTTTGAGCTGCTACTGCAATCAACAATCTGATTATATTGTGCCTTGCAATAAAAGCAAAAACCTCATTGTAGTCCATGCCAAACTCTCGATTGTAGTCTTTAGCCACCAAGCGTGCCTTGTATTTGTCAATTTCAAAATTTTCTTTCAACTTTGTTTTGTAAACCCATTTCATACTAATTAATCTTTACCTTTTTAGAAGATTAGTCAATTCCCATGGATTGTTCTTTTAATGGCTACAATCTCCTCATCCATAGCCTTTTGTCATTTTTGCTCTTTGACAGCTACTTCAAACATTGCAGGATGACAATCTGAAAATAGCACAAAATGTGTAAACAGATCCTTATTATCAAGTCTTCGTACTTGATAATCTGACATCCATGCTGATCTTCTTTTAACTCGTTGAGAATGATAACATTCTAAAGTGACAGCCTCCACAGATGATTTTGTTAGGATTGATGTAATAGGCTCTATTGTTGGTCACGTAACAGAAGGTACTAAAACTAGTTTTGCTAGTGGTCACACTACTATAGTTTGTTGTTGCTACATTTCTTCATTTTTATCATTAAAATCTATTAGAATTTTCTATCTAGATGTATTGTTACTCTATAAACAAATTTTCTCCTCATCGAAAATGACATCATGGCTAATGATAATTTTCCTTATAATAGGATTATATAATTTATAAGCTTTTAAACAATCACCAACACCAAGAAAAAACATTGTTCGCCTTTGTATTTCTTTCTCTTCTCATCAGGAACATAGGCATATGAAATGCATCCAAACGCCCAAAAATGATCAACAACAGTTTTACGTCTACTCCATGCATCTTCTAGAGTTATTTTTTGAAGAGGTTGTGTAGGACACGTATTCAAAATATAAATACTCCAATTAATTACTTCAGGCCAAAACTCTTGGAAATATTGCTTCATTGTATAAGACTTTGAACCATGTTAAGAATTGTGCGATTCTTTCTCTCACAAACCCCATTTTGTTGAGGTGATTAGTTTGCTGTCAATTGCCTTTTAATTCCATGCTTGTCATAAAAAATCTCCAAATGCTTGTGAGTTGTACTCTCCACCACGATTAGTGCGCAAGATTTTAATTGGACAACCAACTTCCTTCTCAACTAGTGTTTTGAACCTTAGAAAAGTTGCTAAAGTTTTTGACTTTTCATGCAAAAAATATACCTAGGTTTTTTAGCTAAAATCATCAATTAAGGATATAAAATACTGTTTACCTCCATTGGATAGTGGCTTTATTAGTCCACACAAATTTGAATACATTATTTCAAGCACTCTCTTTGCTCTCCAAGCCTTCTTTTGTGGAAAACCATGTCTATGTTGTTTGCTAACAATACAATCTTCACAAATCTTTGAAGGACATTCGAATTTTGGAAGTCTTACTACCATTTTTTTTTTGTTGCAAGTGTTGTAACCCACCAAAATTGAGATGAACATAGTGGTAGTGCCAAACCATACTGTTTCTTCTAATTTTGTAGGAAGACATGAGTGACTGGTGTGATAGAGATACGACAACATCTAATTTGCTGTCATTTTCTCTTGGGCAATCAAAACTATTTTGTCATCTTGGACTCGACAGACTCCATTCTTGATAGAAATCTCATAGCCCTTTTCTTGAAGTTGTCCAACATTAAGGAGATTAGATTTCAACTCTAGAACATATAAAATATTAGAGATTAAATGATAATTTCATTTGGCTTGAATGGAAATCCTTCCTTTATCCGTAACCAAAATTGTTGAGTCATCACCAAACTCAACAAAATTTTTAAAGGATTCATTCAAATAACTAAACAATTTTTGTCATCACACATGTGATTACTGCAACCAGTATCTAAATAACATAATTTCTTTGAGATTCATCTTTTGTTTGACTACCATAAGAAGGAAAATTTCTTCTTCTTCCTTTTCTGCAAACTTGGACTTCTCACCATGATTTTTATTCAAATTTGTATAGCACTTAGTACTAATGTGGACAGCGGTAACATTCAACCTTCGACTTGTCTCCAGACCTTGATTTTTGTCTTCAGGAATTTTGAGCATCACAACCTCTCTTATTTCCTTGGGAATTAGTGGCTTTCTCCTCTAATTTATGGCGTTCATTCTTGACTTTATAATTCTTCTTGCCACGTCCAGCTCCTTTAGAATTTGTGGCTGCTTGTAAGGCTTGCTCCTCCTTGTTTGGATAATTTTCTACTCATGTACCAACAATGAGCTCTACAACTCATTAATTGACAATGTGTCAATATCTTTTGATTCTTCCATCAATAAACAACATAATTAAATTAGGATGTGAGAGAACGAAGAATCTTCTCAGCAATGGTAACATCATCAAGCTTTTCTCCATTGATGCATCGCTCATTTGCCATTGTCATTGTCCTCGAGATGTAATCTATAATTGATTCACCCATCTTCATTTGTAGAGTTTTAAACTCAGCATGAAGCGCTTAAAGATGTACCACCTTTTTTGCCCTTGTTGTCCCTTGAAACTTCTTCTTCATGGAGTCCCAAATTTGCTTAGAAGTATCTTTGTTAAGGATTGTTTTCATGATAGAGCAATCAATAGTTGGAACAAGTAATTTTTTGCCTTGAGATCCTTCAACCTCTATCCCTCAAGCTTTGCTTTTTACAAATCTATTAGAGTAACCCCAGCTGCTGAACAATTCTAGTAGCCACAACCTATCAATACTCTTTAGACTTGAAAATGTTCTCCATAAACATACTCCAATGATCATAGTGACCATCAAAACTAGGAATTGCAAGTTGTATATAATTCTTCAAAGCTATGACTATTATTGTAGTAAAAGTGAATCGCAGGCTCACTTTCTCCTTCTTACGGCTCTCAAATGTAGCCCTTGTTGGCTAACTGTAGTTTTATACCATTGTTACACACTTTGACACTAATCTATAGAATTTTGATGCGTATGTTATGAATAACTTAATAGAAAATTTGTTATGATATACTTAACAGAGGCGAATTTCTAGATAACTTTATTCAAACTGAAATAGCCCTTGTTAGGCGTTACGTCAACTAATGATAATATGAATCCATGAATATGAGACCATGATCTACCACTAAACATTGCTAACTTTTAGAGAAATAATAGGACAAGTAACATACCTAAGATCACTCACATGAAGTGATCAAATCATGACCAAATTAAAGTCAATAACTTATTCATAAAGCATAGGACACAATATCTGCATAATATTTGCATAAAACTCTAACAATGCTTCTCTTGAGCTGTAATGGTAACGTTCATGTGGTTGTATTATAGCTTTTGGAGGCCCCACTTTATTTTAATTATTTAGTGTTGGGCTCCAAAACTGCAATGACTATAATACTCTTAATGTTATTTAGTGTTAAGTGCAACAATATTGTTCATGTGGCTGTATTGTAGCTTCTAGAAACTTTCTTTTATTTTTCTATGCCGAGGGCATATTTTGATCTAAAACGGGTTGGTGACCAAGATGGTTGGGGGCCCACGTTATTTTTGCTGAAAAATGTTATTTAGTGTTAGGGTCCAAAATGGTAATGACTATAATATTCTTAATGCTGAAGCCATTCCCAACTTTCATGGAAAGAAACTCCCTTTTTTTATGGGAGCATTGTAACTACTTGATGCACTATAGCCAAACCCCTGTAAAACAACTTTAAAAAATTTCTACTTTTTCAATAGAGCAATGATATATTTACAACCAACTAATTCAAATCTAAGTTGACAAAAATTGACTAGAAGAGGAAAAAAAAAACAAATATGAATAGAAATTATATCTTCGATAGTATTTGCCAACTCAGGTTATATAGAGAGTTAGTTGTAAATGGGTTTTAGGCGTAATATTATCCTTTTCAATATGTCAAGAGCTGAAAACTTTCAAAAAATAGACAGTTTAATATTTTAGGCAATTTTCTTTCCAAGTTTGGTTTGGTTTAGGTAACTCATGCCGTTCAACTCCTGCTCCATGGGATTTTCTTCGAATAAAAGAGTGGGGCAAAATGAAAGCTTTCTAAACCTTCCAAGTACTGATCAGAGTCTCTCAAATATCTTTCATTTATTAAGTGAATGAAACACATGATACTATGGTTTTATATCACAAAACTCTATAATGATTAAAAATGGTATCACAACTAATGAGAATTAAAGCAAAAGGCAGCAATGCGACGCAATCCTTCATATCTCTTTCAATGTTTAAATAGTGTAGAATAACGCAGAAGTTTGTATGATTCTTATATTAATTTAGTTAATTAAACGATGTGGAGAGTCCAAACCAGAAAAATTCCTTATTCTACAATTATCATAATAATATTTTAAAGAAAATTCAAAGAATTTTTTGGCCTGATGGGGCTCAACAACTCCAAGCCTAAAGACAGGTTCCACCCTTGAAGACAACATAAGAATGATTTTGATGCAGGCGAGATGCAATAGATGCCACATCATACTTTAGAGAGGCATGGAATCGCTCTATTGAAAATAATGAATAACAATCATATTAATAACTAACAAATCCCGAATACATTTGACATTCTAAAACATTGAAATCCTTATTAACAAGGAAAACAAATAAAACACATTTAAAAAAAATGAGCAAAATCTTGCAGCAACACGCTCCCTCCTCCTTATTAGTAATTCCCAGCTGTCCTGAGCATACATTGAAAAGCCCTAGCTTGGCTCCGCCTTCCGAGTTAACCTTTCAATAACCTCCTGTGCATAAACTCTGTTCAGCTAATCTAAAAGACAGGCAACGGAGCAAAACTTAGAAAGCAAGTACATTTGAGATTATGCCGAATATGGTCATTAGAAAGATTATCTTCTTAATTCCTACCGAACATAATACTGAAGAAAGCCATGGTGATGAAGTGTTGACGGGGCCCAATAATAAACCAAGATATTATTTAAAATTAACCTAACGCTATATGAAACTGGATTTGGATGAGATTTGCATAAAATCATTTACCGATAAGTACAAAGGATGATATGAGTGATTTAGACTCTTCAGAGTAATATTTACTCAACCCATCTAACATAAGTATAAATAAAAATTAACTAAGAAAAGGAGAAGGATAAGAACTTACCAGTCTGTGAATTGAACAATGGCCATCTTAATTTTGATGCTGCTGCATTGATCTTGATGGTCTTGAGATTAAACAAATAATTATCAGATCAAAAAAGAAATGAAAAAAAAATAAAAATTATCACAATCTAATATTCAACGAGTATCACTGTTGAAGCTTGAAGGAGGTGAACGGAGTCTCTGTTTCGGGGTTTTCAGAGCCTGTAAATTCAACTTTTCATATTAAAAAATTATATATTAAGATAAAAGACATTGAAAATTTAAGTATCAATCTATCAAAAATTTTTCTCAATTAAACCTGAATCTACCTGGATACTAAAGCTTAACACGTTTGACATATCCATTTTTGGTTGGCAGCGAGCGCAAAAGATTGGAAGGCATATTTGTCAATACTATTTCATTCAAACTGGTCAAATGTTCTGACCCTTCAATGAACTTCAGAGTACTGCAGCTTCTGACTTCTAACTCTTGAAGACAAGGCATGGCTTCTTTCTCCAAGGTCCAATGTTCTACCGGTAGCTTCCAAAGTTTCAGCACACGGAGTTTGGGAAATCCTCCCTGGAGACATCTCATTTCTTTCCCTATGTAGGAGTCAGCAAAAAGCCTAAGGATGTTTAGATGAGGCAACTGCCCTAGCACTTGCATTGGATCCGCCACTAGTCTTGACATAGACAAAGTTAAGGTCTTCAGGTTAGGAGGAAAAAACTGAGCATCAATTACAAAATCTGGATTTAGCTGACCCCGCAAATACAAGTCTTGTAGCTTCTGATGCTCATGCATTTTCTTCAATTTGAGGTGTCGTGCTTCTGATTCACCACCATCGTTAATGTATCTCAACTTCAAGGATTGAAGGCTAGTCAATTTAGAAACCTGTTCACTTATACTCCTCTGGCTACTCGAATTGTATGCGAGGCCCAGCTTCCTTAGACTTACAGAATTTCCAAGTGATTCTATTACATAGGAACTTCCAGGTTTCCAGTAAAGGCCTCTTAAGGTATGCAGTTTGGGTAGTTGGGTGGGAACAGAATTAAAATCAGCAACTCCATTAATCCAGCTCAAATACAGATGTTTCAAGCTCCTTGCATGCCATACCTGATTAGGAATATTGTGGATGCGAGTGTGCTTCAGATCTAAAGTCTCCAGATGTTGTAACTCGCCCACTGAACCTGGAAGGTAATCTATAAAAGTTGATCTCAAGCCTAGGTAACTCAAGTTTAAAAATTGTTGTACAACAATGTCTATATTCCTAGGCTTGTATACTCCCTCAAGATCAAGTATCTTCAGCAATCTAAACCGTCTCTTGCCCATGAACCTCTTAAGCAGCATACTTGTCTCTATGGAAGTTATGCCTTGTATTCGGGTGTCAAAAGCTATGTAAGTGCGTAGGTGCTTAACATGAGAGAATGGGTTAGAGGAGAACTCGTTGTTGGTACCCAAGTAGGTGGCAAATCGTCGAACACAGCCGAATTGCTTTGTTGATTTAAGAGATGAATTGAGTTGATTGTAGAGGAATCCAAAACCCATTGCCTTTCGACAGAATGCATTGTATAAAGCACTTGGCAGACGGCATGCTTTTGGGGTTCCATCTAGCCTCCATCTTATTTGAATCATATTTCTAATGACTAGTTCTTCAAAGTACATTTCTGCCAGATCTTCAGCTGCTACTTCCTGGCTATTGCGAACCAAGGAGGTCACAAATCCCTCAGAACACCATAGATGAATCAACCTCCTCACAGGTATCTCGAATCCTCTAGGGAAAAGCACCATGTAGAACAAACATGGCTTCACCTGTGAAGGTAGGTCCTGGTAGCATAAATCCAAGATATCTTCATCCGAATTACTTGCAGGCCTGATCGCTTTCAACCACTCATCATGGCTTCGATTTTTGTTGGCAGAGAACAAGCCTCCAAGCATGACTAGTCTTAAAGGTGAACCATTACATAGAGAAAGGATTTTCTTCTTTAGTTCTTCCAAGGATAATTTAACTGTCGGATCATCATTTTCCGCTATTCCTGCCTTCTCTGAGAATAATTTCCAGCTTTCATCGTTTTTCAATTCAGCTGATTTTACAGTTAAATGGTACACCTGTCTTGGATTATTCTCCCCCTGTCCTGCACTATTCTCGTCTTGAGTAATTATAATTATTTTGCCCTTGTTGGATGATGAACAAAGGGCATTTGTGAGAGCCTGCCAATGATGCGGTTTCTCAACATCCTGATCAATGACAATAAGATACCTGGTATCTTTCAAGAGTTTAGTGAGCCTTGACACCATCTCTTCTTCCGACAATGTTTCCTGCACCAACCTTGGTGGATCAATTTGTTTTACTAATTCAATCCATAGGTCTCTACCTTTGGTGATGCTAGAAACATGAACCCAGGCACGAATGGAGAAATGAAGCTTCACATCAAGTGTGTTGTATACAGTTCTGATCAAAGTTGTTTTGCCAGATCCTCCCACACCAATCACTTTTATGACTTGAGGTTGAGGAGACTCATGATGATGATCTTGCTGCAGCTGACCAATATCACTGATCAATTTGCCTACCAAATCCTTTATTTGTTCTTGGAAACCAACAACACGATTTTCTTCCAAACAAAAGTCAGAAATTTTTCCCCAACGCTGCCGCCGCTGGCTGTGCTGGCCGCTGGCGTTATTGTTGGCAACATCGCTTTTGACGTCTTTTTGACAGCACAATGCCTGAATCTCCTTCAGTTTCTTCATCTCACGAAGAAAAACAATCTGGTAACACAAGGGCTTGAAGAACCTGGAAGGCCACTTAAACACCTTCCGGTCCAAAATGTTCATTCTCCTTCTCGGGAATTCCTCTCTCGCTTTCAGCAATGGTTCTCTCTTTCCTGAAAATTTTTCATCGCTTCTCTGCAATTCTTCTGTGTCTTTCTGCAATTTTTCAATATCTCTCAGCAATTCTTCGTTCTCCCTCTGTAATTTGTCATTTTCTGTCTGCAAATCTCCGTTTTCTTTTAGCGATTCTTCGCTCTCCCTCCGAAATTCTTCGTTCTCTTTCTGGAATTCTTCATTCTCTCTCTGCCGTTCTTTGTTCTCTCTGAGCAATTCTGTCAATAGAAATTCTTTCTTTTCGTTCTCTCTCTGCCGTTTTTCTTTCTTTGTCTCCAACTCTTCTCTCTCTTTCCGCAATTCTTCCTCTTTCGAATGCAATTCTTCTTTCATTCCCCTCAATTCCTTTCCTTTTCTACGCGATTCTTCTTCACGTCCCCTCAATTCTTTTTCTTTTCTCTCCAATTCTTCTTTCTCTCTCTTCAACTCCTCCTTGTTTTTCTGAAATTTCTCCATGTCTCTCCTGAGTTTTTCATTGTCTCTCTCCGAATCTTCGTTCTCTCTCCGCAATTCTTCTCCCTCTTTCTGCAATTCTTCATTCACTCTCTGCCATTTTTCCTTCTCTCTCTGCAACTCTTCTCTCCTTATCTCCAATGCTTTTTCTTCTCTCTTCAAATCTTCACTCTTTCTCGAATACCTTAGCCGGAAATAATTGACGGGCAGCTGCTTTACCAGCGAAACTTCTCTTAGCCGGTTTTTGACCCTTCTCAGTTCTTTGTTCACATGCGATTCTTCCTCTTCGGTTTCTCTTTGCCCTTTCTCTTTCTCTTGTCTCTTCATCTGCAAATTTTCTTCTTTTCTCTGCAAATTTTCTTTCTTACCCCTTAATTCGTCCTGCAATTTTTCCATGTCACTCAGGAATTCTTCCTTCTCTCTCAGCAATTTTTCATTCTCTCTCTGCAAAGCTTCGTTCTCTGGCAGCATTTCTTCGTTCATTCTCTGAAATTCTTCGTTCTCTTTCTGCAGTTTTTCGTTGGCTTTCTGCAATTCTTCATTCTCTCTCTGCCCTTTTTTGATCTCCCTCAGTCGTAACTCTTCCTCTTCAGTCTCTCTCTTCCATTTTTCTTTCTCTCTCTCCACCTCTTCTCTCCTTCTCCGCAACTCTTTTTCTTTTCTCATCAATTCTTCTTTCTCTCTCCTCAATTCTTTTTCTTTTCTCTGCGATTCTTCTACGCCTCTCCGCAATTCATTTTCTTCACTCTTCAATTCTTCTTTTTCTCTCTTCAATTCTTCTTTCTCTCTTCTCAATTCTTTTGCTTCTTTCTGCAGTTCTTCTTTCTCCACCAGAATTCCTCCTCCCTCTCTCACTGATTTTTCTCTTTTACTCTCTAGCCCCATCCGTTTTCTCGAAAGCAAGTTGTCGATGGCATCCTCCGCCGAGTAAACTGCTTTCAAAAGCTGGGCCGTCTCCAAGTCATTCATTGGATGATCTTTTTTCAAGTGATCCTTCAACAATTTGAGATCCTCAATAGCTTTCTGGACAGGATTTCCAAACATGGGACGGACCATAGTTGACTTGTTTTCATTTAATTTTTCGATCAGACTTGAAACAATAATTTCAGCATCCATAGATTGTATAAAATATGGTTTCTTAACAAAACAGAAATTGATCAAACAAAAAGAGAGGATCTGTTTTTTGTTTAAGTGTTTCAACCCTCTTCCTTTACTGTTCTATCTGTTTTAATCATAAAGAAACAACTATTGCTATTTCTTTACTTGAGCTGCTTGCAAAAGGCTAAAATGATTTCATTCTTTACTTCTATAGCAAACAAAGTTATATATACGCTTTCACTGTTTTGCAAACATTTGGCATCCATTTTAATTCTTTTTTAAATCTAAAGAGAACTTAGTTTTCCTTCTTAGGGTGTGTTTGGGTTTTCTCTACATAATTTACTTCTCGGTAGTTTACAAGCTTAATGGCATTGTTTAAATATCAATCTCATTGACAAAATTATTTCACTATAAGAAATTCAATTTTTAGCAAAGAATTATTTTCTACACTAAATGGTTTAGCAAAGAGAATTGCAGAACGGTCACAAAAGGTGTATTGTGGATAATCAAACTCCTTCACCAATGGAAAAGAATTTTCGTTCTAAAACTGAAATTCAAGGACAAAGTGCTTCATCACTGATTATCAAATTTTGGTGCTGAAATTTGCTTCGTTGTGGTAACTGATATTCAACAATTAAAAAAAATAAAAAAAAGGTTATATGATTTACCAAAAGAGCATTTATTTGATTTTTATTGAAGTCATTATCTCGACCGATCATAAATTAAGGGAACAAACACTTACACCCCCAGGGTTTGAGTTGAGTAACAAAGATACCCTGTTGTTTAGAAAGAACGTCCAAACCCTCACTTTAACCCTTCCGTTTTAATGTTGAGCCAATATAGTTTGAATAGGATAATATAGAAAAATAATATAACATTGACTTGAACCTGAGATTGCTTGGTTAATATGTTCAAATGTGCACCACTCAACCAAAGTAATGATAGATAACATAGAAATAAAATCTTGAAATTTATAATTAAAATATAAAAAGTATATATGTTATAGATTTAATTACTTTAAAGTTAATCATAAACAATGTGAATTAAATAATAGTAATATTATTAATTTAAAAGTTAAAAATATATTAAATGATTATAGACTAGATCATTTTAGATTACAAAATATAAATTTTTAAATTTATAATTAAAAATATAGGAAATGTGTTATAGATTTAATATCTATTTCGAAATTGATAGTTATAAAGTTAAAAATTATTTTTTATTATTATTAAATATATGTTAAATGATCATAAAAAAGATAATTTTAAATTATAAATGTAAATTTTGAAATATATGATTAAAAATATAAGAAATATGTTAGCTCTCAACTTTCAATTATCGTTATTATTCAATATATTGATTTATAAATTAATAAATTAATAATATTCCTATTATTTAGTTTATATGTTTATTGTTAACTTTAACTTTAAAAGATAAAAAAAAAGATAATTTTGTTTTATATTTATTTAAAAAAAAATTTGCAGCTTTTTGTTATATTTCAAGACCACTAGATCCTATTTTCAGGTCATACAAAATGCCATATAATTTTTCTAGTCTATTTTATCCTATTCAACATTAAAAAGACTTTAATACTATCCTATTCAACATTACAAAGACTTTAATGCCCTTCCTCTATTAATTTGTTTTTCAACAAAAGGTTAAATTGGGGGCTAGACGTTACTTTCCGAACAGCAGGGTGGCAAAGTCGTTAGCCCGAACCTTGGGGACTAGATGTACTTTCCCCTAAATTAAGTATATGCAATTTTCTGGATGAATAACACTATACCTACAACCCATTTACAACTGACTTTTCTTACAACCTGAGTTGATAAAATCCTACTAGAGATATAATTAGCATGTCATATATTATAATTTGCCTTATTTATTTATGTTTTTTACTCCTCCAATAAATTTTTGCTAACTCAGGTTGTAAGAAGTTGGTTGTAGATGTAGCATTGCTCTTTTTGGATTGTGTTTAAACCTTTTATATGTGGTTTTTTATCTTTGCCATGTGTATACAATTTATGTTAATTTGGATAGTTATAAAAATAAAATAAAATAAAACAAAAGTTCATGACTCCTTTTAAAGCTTCATTATTGCACACTAATGCATGATAAGTTTTATCTCATCTTCTGAATTTGAGTTTCTTCTTTATTTACAATGGTTTTAGAGTTTCTGTCAGGAACGAGATTGTCCTCAATTACAGCATCTGAATGCATCTTTTATAAATCTGTCGAATGAAAGGAAGTTAATTTGAAAAGTTTCTATACCTTTCGAGTTAGTTATATTTGATTATGATTCTTTGTCTTCGATTTTTGCGTCACAATTAGATTGAAACATAAGGAATATAGGAATTCTATGAAATATTTTGTATGAAAGAGGAATCCCGTTGTTATTACATACTACAAGATTTGTCTAACAATAAGTTATTTGAAGAATTTTATAAAATCTTGCATTTAGCTTCTAGGCTAACGTGGTTGGAGATTTATGGTAAATTTTTGAATTCAACTATTAAAAGCAGGAATATGCATCAACAAGGCTTTTCATAGAAATTACAGGATCTTTTAAAGTGACTAAGGGTTTGTTTGTTTCGGCTTTTCCAAATAGAGCTTATCAAAGTAGATCTTATTGGTGTAGAGCATGTAAAAATTGAGCTTTACATATACATACCACACATATATATAATCGTTTGATTAGACAAATATACAAGTACTTATTGATATTAAATTATCAAAATTATTTTTTTTAAAGAAATGACTGATAAAGTAAATCTTTTTAATTATGATAAGGGTATATTTGATATTTTACATCTTTAAAAATGCTCAAAATAAGGTTTTCCCAAAACCTCAATTTTAAGCTTTTTCTAAAAGACATAAAATAGTTTTTTTAATCATCCATAAGCTTTTCTAGGTGGTAGCCAAACAACCGAAAAAAATTTTAGAAGAGCTTTTTGCATTAAAAAAGCTCTTTTGTCCAGCAAAGAAACCAAAATAAATGTGCTCTAAGGCAAGTAAAAAAAAATTATAACTGGTCTCTCTCATATTTCTACTGTAACAATGCAAAATTTCATAATTTATGAATGTGTATAAAAAAGATTATAAAATTTTGAATAGATTGGCCTTACTATAAAATACTATTTGATAGATTTATGTCTTCTGCATTTTATGTAGTTCTATAATTTTTTGAACAAAGCTTGAACCTATTAGAAGTTAAAATGGTTTAAGCCAAACTCATTGCTTTTAGGTTAAGATTAAGCGTCTAGTCTTTACTATATTGTTATTGTTGGTTCACTTGAGATATGTATAAACTTTTGATTGGAATCACAGCAAGCATGGGTAGAGGTAGAGTCGGGGCTTAGTTCAGCCCACCCAAATTCTTTTTTTAAAAAATCAAATATAAATTTGAATTATTTATAAAATAAAATTATACAAGATATTAATAAAAAATCTTAGAAATAATATAATATTTATAAAATTAATAAAAAGACCACTATGTCATTTAGAAAAACTATCATGTTCTTTTATATGGTATAAGTTATTTATTAATACCTTTATATATATAAATAAATATATATAGGGAGGGGATATTTTAACACAAATTTTTGGTACAATTTATTGACACAATTTTCTAGCCATTGATTTCACAAAATCCAATGGTTGAGATTGAAAATTAACAAAGTCATTTAATGCAGCCAACTCATCAATCATCTCAACCATAGGAATTTTAATATGATTAACCATATTATCATAGTATAAAAGAAGATTCAAATAATGAAAAAAAAATATTTCATATTTAATAGAAAAGATGATAAATATAAAAGTTTAAATATAAAACGATTGAAATATTTAGTTTATGTTATCTAAGGTGAACATATTAATAAATTTTCTTACTAAGATTTTCAAACTTTCTTTATGTTACCAAAAAAGTTTCTGGTTTTAGTGCTAGAGACTCAACATACTTTTTTGAATTTTTTAGTGCACCTATAAAGATTTATTTTTTTTGGCTAGGCTATTAACAATAAGCATAAATTTCTATTTTTGTAATATTTGCTGTGAAATTATTTGTAAATGAAATTTTTTTTGCTATGACATTGATGAGAATATGCATAAAAATGTATTATATGTCATATTATATTCCTATAAGAAAAATTTTGTAAAATTTGCACCATTTGCTAAAACATTTCTATCTTAGATCTTAACAAAATCATGATGAAACAACAAGCAAGAAAATCAAACAAAAAAATAGACAAGACAAGCGACGCT
The DNA here is from genome assembly GCA_013180625.2 of Boswellia sacra. Taxonomy (NCBI): domain Eukaryota; kingdom Viridiplantae; phylum Streptophyta; class Magnoliopsida; order Sapindales; family Burseraceae; genus Boswellia; species Boswellia sacra. The sequence goes on along the minus strand of SNVD02006777.1, from coordinate 248,950 downwards.
AGATTCACAGTATTTAGGCCAATCAAGCCTACGTCCATTTTGGAGTTCTTAGCAGCAGCTTTTATTCTAAAATAAAGAAGAATTACAAGAATATGAGTAGCAATTACAAGGATTTCAAACCTTATAATCTTCACGTGCATACCCCAAAATAATCACCAATCTATGATATATGCTTCTAATGAAAGACTTACTGAGAAGAACTTCTATGGGCACCAGATCTCTCTCACAGTTAACAATTCCAAACTGTAGATTTCCAAGATCACGATCTATCTCACAATAAAGATTTCAAATAGTAGATTCCAAAATCACTCCAACACATTGCCAATCCTTGCAATCTTCCAAGGCTTCTAAAATGTTTTCTTTCGTCTTTTCTTTCACCACTTTCGTAGTGTATTCTGGTTGATCTCTCGATGTCTTGATCAATTTCTCAATAACTCTACACTCATATATACAAGGCTTTTATATAGACGTTTGAGTTTCTTTCCTAGTCTAACAATGATTGTTAAACTTGATTAAAGATATATAGCTTGTCAAAGGCATAATTTTTGTAATTACATTTTCTCTTATTCGTTTAAGATACAAATGTGCTTCATATAAGACTCCCTTTTTTGGACGTCCGATAGAATCTTTTCGAACCAATTTCATGTAGACCCAATATTTACAACCTTGAGGTATTTTTGGAGTTTTTTCTGCTGGTAAATTCTTCTAAAGCGTACGAGCTACTTCTTCAAATGTAATCTCAGTCATTGCAATTGATAACATGGAAGTATTAACCACTAAGAGATACAACATATATCCAGAAATTTGTTTGAGCATCTTAGCACTGGGTATAATATTGTCAGAAATAACTATTCTAGAAGGCTTGTCTAAATTGTATAAACCTTCTGCAACAAAGTGCCAAAACGCAATGCGCTTCAAAAAATCCTCCTTGAAATTTGAAAGACCTTCATCGCTAGCAACAGCTGATTGATTATCACTTGTTTGTTCTGTTAAGACTATGGATCACACAAAACTCTACATTGATGTGATATTGTCTACTTTGGGCCTAAGCCCTTGTGGATTTGCCTTTGGATTCTAACCCAAATGCCTCATACCAATAGAGATCTTGTCCATACTTATATGCTCATGATCCTTCCCATGTCTAGCCAATGTGGGACTTTGGTCAGCCCTTGTGGATTTACCTTTGGATTCTAACCCAAATGCCTCATACCAATAGAGATCTTGTCCATACTTATATGCTCATGATCCTTCCCATGTCTAGCCAATGTGGGACTTTGGTCACACTCCCAACAATCCTCCCCTCGAACAAAAGACCACATCATTGTGATATTTTTTGGGGCCTCCCTCAAACTACCATCCATCCTCTGCTTTATCGAGTTTCGCTACCTCAAGAGCTACTCTATCCGCTCCATCGAGTTTTGCTACCTTGAGAGCTACTCTATCCAGGTCAACTCCTCTTCATTGTGTTAGGGTTAGGACACGTCCATGAAGCATCCAGAGCACACCGTCTCGTCCAATAGAGCCTAACCACGGACCCAATCGTGAGCTTTAACTGAGGCCCAGGGCTCACTACCTTAGTTTGGCATAATCGGGGCTTTTATTCGGTGTTCTGAGAATTTTCTCCATGCATTCTCTTGGCTAAGTCTGGGCCTAGGCTCTGATACCACTTGTTGAGACTATGGACCACACGAAACTCTATGCTGATATGATATTGTCCACTTTGACCTAAGCCCTTGTAGATTTGCTTTTGGATTCTACCCAAAAGGCCTCATACCAATGGAGATCTTGTTCATATTTATATGCCCATGATCATTCCCATGTCTAGCCCATGTATTCTCTTGGCTAGGTCTAGGCCTAGACTCTGATACCACTTGTTGTGACTATGGACCATACGAAACTCTATGTTGATATGATATTGTCCACTTTGGTCTAAGCCCTCCTAGATTTGCTTTTGGATTCTACCCAAAAGGCCTCATACCAATGGAGATCTTGTTCATATTTATATGCTCATGATCCTTCCCATGTATAGCCAATGTGGGACTTTGGTTGCACTCCCAACATGTTCAGTACTAGCCATTGAGGAATTGGTTGCTTGAGCCTTGAAAGAAGAAGCAACAGCTAATTGATTATCATTTCTTTGGGCAGTACTAGCCATTGAGCTGTTGGCTGCTTAAGCCTCAAAATAATTGAAGATCCATTTTTTAAAATCTTCGTGGATTTCCATATGAACTATGCTCAATTCCTTTTCTAGCTTTCTTTTAACATTGAAGAGCTTCAGGAGATTCTAACAAAGCAGGCTTTTATTTTTTATGATGAAGTTTAGCAGGTTACAATGAGCAACTTTATTTGACCATCTAGCAGAAGGATTCTTTAAGAGTGGAAAACATATAGAAGGGATATGAAATTTTGAGGTCTTGTTATGCTCCCATAACCAAACAACAAATTGGTTCGAGGAGAGAAGCAATAGCACTCCGTAGACCTCTTGCATGATTGCTACTCCCAGCAATATGGTTGTTACGAAAAGATCAACACTTGTGTCGTCGTTGTGATCAAGACAAGTGTAGAGTTCCAACACTAAACAAGTAAAAGAGAAAGTGATGGGACGTAGGAACTTTTAAAACAAAAGAGATTAATTTGTTGCAAATCTGATTTGGGAGAAATTTCAATGCTACTGCAGAGCACAAACAGAGGATTCTACATATATTTTTATTGATAATTTCCAAGTTACATGGCTATTGTTCACAACGTGAATTTATACATTGCAAGAATGATTCTAGATATTTTAGAACACACAAACAACCTGACTTTTAGTTTATCAAGCCTCTGGAAATTCTAAAAGACACATACTAAATTAAGTAGCGTAAATCAAACACAAATCTACATAATTTTTCTAGAAAGTGCATTAATTTCCACCAGTCCCCCTTAATGTACTTTCTTAGTTACTCCAATAAGTTATCTGAGACAAAAGAACTTCTCCTTGGTGAGAGCTTTGGTAAGAATATTAGCCATTTGTTCTTTAGCCTTGTAGCACTTGAGCTAAACTTCTCCTTGCTCAATTGCTTCCCTGATGAAATGATATTTTAAAGCAATATGCTTAGTGCGATCATGGCTGACTAGATTCTTTCCCATGGGAATCGCAGATTTGTCATCACAGAAAATAGTAGTAGTTTCTCTTTGTTTCTCCCCAACATCTTCAAGAATTCTTCATAACCATATAGCTTGAGAAGTTGCTTTAGCTGCAACAACATACTCAGTTTTAGCTAAAGACTGTGCTTCTAATTTTTGCTTTTTCAAACTCTAGGTGCATATACCTGATCCAAGAGAGAAAACATAGCTAGAAGTGCTTTTCAAATCATCAGGACATCCACCTGAATCGCTCTAGAAATCCAACCAACTCTGATTTTTCTACTTACTTGTAGAGAATTTCAAAATCAAGAGTACCTTGCAAGTATCTTAACACTCTTTTAGCAACTCCCAAATGATTCAAAGATGGTTCTTACAGATATCTTGAAAGCATGCTAGCAGCAAACATAATATCGGGCCTAATTGCAGTCAAGAATAAAAGACTCCTAACTAGACTTCTATACAAAGTTGCATCTGTCTTCTTACCACCATCATCTCTTTGTAACTTCTCATTAACAACCAGTGGAGTGCTAACTGGATTGCATTCACTCATTTTGAATTTCTGTAGAATGCTTTTTGTCTATTTGTTCTGACAAATAAAAATTCCATCTTCATTTTGAGATATTTTAATACCCAAAAAATAATGCAGCAAGCCCAAGTCACTCATCTCATAAGTCTACATTTTGTTTTTCTTGAAATCAAGAATCTACCTCTCATCATTTCCCATGAAAATCAAGTCATCCGCATATGATGAGACAATAAGAACACTCTTATTTTTGTTCAAGGTGTATAATGTAAGCTCACTTTTACTTCTTTCAAAGCCTTTTGAAATCAACTAGCTATCAATATCTTCATACTAGGCTTGGGGTGCTTACTTCAACCTACAGAGAGCCTTCTTAGCTTATAAACTTTATCTTCTCCCCTTTTAACTACAAACCCTCAGGTTGCTCCACATAAATTTCTTCTTTCAAATAGCCATTAAGAAAAGCTGATTTTACATCAAGTTGGTAAATTAACCATTTTCTTTGAGTTGTAAGTGCAATCAAGGTTCTTATAGTTTCAAGCCTAACAACCAGTGCATAAGTTTCATATAAGTCAATACCTGGCTTTTGAGTGAAACCCTTCGTAATAATTCTTTCTTTATGCTTCTAGATTTCACCATCTTGATTGAGCTTCATTTTAAAAATCCATTTGACTCCAACAATATCTCTATTGTTTGGACGATCAACTAATTCCCAGGTCTGACTTTTTTCAATCAAATGCATCTTATCCTCCATGACTTTCCACCATACTTCTTCCTTTAGCTTCCTCAAATGTCGCTGGTTTAATGATTGAGAAATTGCAAGAAGTATGTATTTCATTCAACCTTCTGGTTATTTTAGGAGTTGAATCTAGAGAGGACGAATTTGAAGATGAATCACCATTGGAATTGAACCTTGATGCTGAACTTGATAGAGTTGCTGGAGCAGAATTGCTTCCGAGTTGTGCAGGGACTTTGTGTGACTCATTAAGAACCACATAAGGAGAGTCTTGCAATTTCTTTTCTTTCCAATCCCAAGTTGCATTTTCCTGAAAAATAACATCTTTACTAACAAGTATTTTGTTAGTTTCTCCATTATGTATTTTGTATCCCTTTGAGTCAATGATAGAACCAACAAAAATGCATTTTTCACTCTTTTCATCAAACTTGGTTCCTTTTTCAGAGGGTACATAAGCATAACAAACAGACCCAAAAATCCTAAAATGCCTTACAGACGGCTTGATGCCACTCTAAGCTTCAAATGGAGACATATATTTTACCAATTTTGTTAGGCATCTATTAAAGATATACACAGCTGTACTTATAGCTTCTGCCCAGAAGGTTTTTGGCGTATTTTTTTCACTCAACATTGATTTGGCCATCTCCATAATAGTGCGATTTTTTCGTTCTGCAACACCGTTTTGCTATAGGCTATATAACCAGCAGTCAATTGCTTCCAAATTCCCTCACTTTTGTAATAATCTTCAAAGTCTTTGGAAGTGTATTCTTCCCCTTTATCACTGTATATGGCTTTAATCACTTCTCCACTAACAAAAGCTTAATTTAAATTTCTTGAACACGACAAAGTTTTTTATTTTTGTTTCAAAAAATAAACACATCATTCACGAATAATCATCAACAAAAATGAGAAAGTAGCAGTGATCATTTAGAGAAAGAGTTTACATCTTCCCGCATATATTTGTATGGATGAGCTCTAGTGGTTTCTTTGCTTCTAAGATCCTTGTTTAGGAAATGAAGCTCGCTGATGTTTTCTAGAAATACAAGCTTCACACTGCTGCACCTTGGTCTCCATCTTAGGAAGTCCCATCACCATGTATCTTTGCTACAGTAGCTTCAGCCTTCAACCTACTAAAATTTAAATGGTAGAACCATTTATGCCATAGCCAAGTATCTTCAATAACCTGACTTTTCAAACAAAGAGATCCATAGAAAAATTCTATGGGAAAACTTCTATTTTACTTCATTTGAACATTTGCAATAATTTGGTGGTTGTTTCTGCGATCATAAATTCTATAAGAATTGTTTACAAAATGTACATATAACCATTCTCAATTAGCTGCCCAACACTTAATAAATTTGTTTCCAAATCAGGAGCAAATAAGACATCCCAGATGTATCTTGGACCCTTCTTGTTTTCAATTAAAATAGTTCCCTTTCCCTTTGTATCAACAACATAACCATTTCCGATTTTAACTTTTGATGTGACACAGTATCTGTTATGCACGAGCGGAAACGATAACCAACCGAACAACCCAAAATGCACAACCACAATTATGCCAGATAATTGAATATAATAGCAACAAAAGAGGCAACCAATCAACCACAATGTAGAAATAGAAAACACACCAGGATTTAACGAGGTTTGGTATAAATACCTACGTCCTCGGGCGCCGCTGAAGAAACTTTCCACTATCTTCAAAAAGAATACAAACTTTTTGGGCCACAATACAAATACCACAACTATTGGGCCAAACTGCAATTACCCAAATAGTTGGGCCAAACTATAATTACCCAAACAATTGGGCAATACTACAAATACCCAAAACAAAGGGAGAAAAACAAATATTACAAACTTTAAGGTCCTTACAGAAAGGCCCTTAAACTACGAGGTCTTACTTATGAGACCTTATAATTTTGAGGGGGTGAAAGATATTTCAATTTGGTACAATAAAAATTTCCCATATGGCTTCCTTTTATAAGGGCCACATGAGGCCCAATTTTAGAGTCCCACCGATGTGGGATCCTTGTTAATGCATATGAGCCAAAACACCAACAAATCTCCACCTTGGCGAATATGCCAACCCATCACAAAACTCTTCTTTTTCCCATATTCTCTATCACAACTGCAACGCCTCCAAATGCGCCCAATGGCGCGATCAAACTCGAACAATGTTGATCAAGTCCAAACAATGACTGAACTTGATCGCTGTCACAACCTTAGTCAACATATCTGCGGGATTCTCGGCAGTCCCAATCTTCTGAAGTAAGATTCTCCCTTCGTCAATGATCTCCCGCACAAAATGATAACGAACATCAATATGCTTCGTACGAACATGGAACACTGGATTCTTCGCTAAGTGGATAGCACTCTGACTGTCAGAATAAAGAGTGATCTTCTTCTGCCCAAGTCCCAATTCATCTAGCAATCCCTGTAACCAAATAGCTTCCTTCACAGCCTCTGTCATAGCCATATACTCTGCCTCTGTAGTAGACAAAGCCACTGTAGACTGTAAAGTAGACTTCCAACTCACTGGTGCTCTTGCAAGAGTAAACACATAACCGGTTGTCGACCGACGTTTATCCAAATCACTAGCATAATCTGAATCAACATAACCAATAGCATATTGACCACATGTATCATCCCTCTGAAAGACTAAGCCAACATCTACGGTTTTCAACAAATACCGTAGAATCCATTTCACTGCTTGCCAATGTCCTTTACCAGGATCATGCATATACCTGCTCACAAATCCAACTGCGTGTGAAATGTCGGGTCTCGTACACACCATAGCATACATCAGGCTACCAACTGCATTAGTATACGGAACTCGAGACATATACTCTCGTTCCTCATCTGTAATAGGAGATAAAGATGCACTAAGCTTCATATGAGGAGCAAGTGGAGTACTTACAGGTTTTGACTGCTCTGTAATGCCAAACTGCTGTAATACCTTCTGCAGATACTGCTTCTGAGTCAAACAAATCTTGCTTCTCCCTCTATCTCTGCTAATCTCCATGCCAAGAATTTTCTTAGCTTCATCCAAATCTTTCATCTCAAACTCTCGATTCAACTGAGTCTTCAACTTTGCAATTTCTTCGACATTCGTCGAAACTATCAACATATCATCAACATACAAGAGTAGATAAATGAAAGAACCATCACATAGCCTCCGAAAATACACACAATTATCAAATTTGCTTCTTGTGTACCTCTGACCCATCATAAACCGATCAAATCGCTTATACCACTGTCTGGGATATTGCTTCAAACCATAAAGCGATCTTTTCAGTTTGCAAACCAAATTTTCCTTACCAACAACTCTGAATCCCTCTGGCTGAGTCATATAGATTTCCTCTTCCAAGTCACCATGTAAAAATGCAGTTTTTACATCAAGTTGAACAAGTTCCATATTCATCTGAGCTACCAAGGCCAACAAAATTCTAATGGAAGAATGTTTCACAACTGGAGAAAATACCTCATTGTAGTCAATTCCTTCCCTCTGAGCGTAGCCTTTAGCCACCAACCTTGCCTTGTAGCGGACGTCATTCTTGTCAGGAAATCCATCTTTCTTTGCATATACCCATTTGCACCCAATTGCCTTTTTACCCTTCGGTAGTTGAGCTAGCTCCCAAGTTTCATTCTTCTGAAGAGACTGCATCTCTTCGCTCATAGCTGTCTTCCACTCATCAACTTCAGAACATCTGACTGCCTCTCTATAAGTGGAAGGAACATCAGCATCTATAATTGGAAGTGCATAGGCCACCATATCAGCAAATCGAGCAGGTCTGCGAATCTCACGTCTTGGCCTATCAACTGCAATAGATTCTTGTTGCTGTTGGGGTTCCTGAGTAGAACCCTCACCATCATCTCCCAAATCCTCCTCTGTCACAGGAGTATCAACATCTGTCTCAACAGATCTAACTGGGTTCAATGTCGTCGTTTCAAACTCCACCTGCTGCTGAGTATGCTCCACCTGCTATGGAGTACTTTTCACCTTTGTCTAGTTTTCTGATTTCTTCAACATTGAAGACTCATCAAATGTCACATCTCGACTGGATACAATCTTCCTCGAACTAGGACACCAAAGACGATATCCTTTTACTCCTGAAGCAAATCCCAAGAAAATCGCTTTCTTGGCTCTAGGATCCAGCTTAGATTCTTTCACATGATAATATGCAGTAGAACCAAAAACATGTAAAGAATCATAATCAGAAATAGGTTGTCCAGACCATACCTCCAATGGAGTTCTATCACCAATAGCAGCTGAAGGTAGACGATTAATGAGATGACACGCATAAGTCACAGCCTCAGCCCAAAACTCTTTGCCCAACCCAGCATTGGACAACATACACCGAACTTTCTCCAGCAATGTTCGGTTCATGCGTTCTGCCACCCCATTCTGCTGCGGTGTACCTCTAACAGTAAAATGACGTACAATACCTTCATCTTGACACAATTTCAAAAACTGATCACTGCAATACTCACCACCATTATTTGTTCTGAGATGCTTGATCTTCTTGCCAGTTTATGTCTCAATCATCTTTTTCCACTTAAGGAAAACACGAAATACATCATCTTTTGATTTCAAACAATACACCCAAGTTCTTCTAGAAAAGTCATCAACAAAAGTAACAAAGTAGTGCCTACCTCCCATAGATGCGGTTTTAGTAGGTCCCCACACATCTGAGTGAACATAATCAAGAATACCCTTGGTATTATGAATAGCGGTGCCAAATTTCACTCTCTTCTGCTTTCCCAGAACACAATGCTCACAGAAATCCAGCTTGCAGGTCTTTGCACCTTTCAATAAGCCTCGTTTTACCAAACTGAATAAGGCTTTCTCACCTGCATGTCCCAAACGTATATGCCACAGTCTCGTAATCTCTGAATCTGCATCATTATCAGAAACCGTAGCAGCTGATCCAATAACCGTACTACCATTATAGTAACACAAGTTGTTCCTCCTTGTGCCTTTCAATACCACAAGAGCGCCTGAAGTGACCCTCAGAATACCATCTCGAATAGATATACCACAGCCTTTAGATTCTAAGGCTCCCAAAGAGATGAGATTCTTCTTCAACTTCGGTACATACCGAACATCTGTCAGAACTCTAGTCAGTCCATCACGATTCCTCAATCGGATCGAACCTATTCCAGCAGTATGGCAAATATCATCATTGCCCATATACACAACTCCACAATCAAGCTCCTCAAACTGAAAGAACCAATCCCGATGTGGACACATATGATAAGTACAACCCGAATCCATAATCACTCATCAGAAACAGAAGTGGATGGATGACCAACTAGACATATATCTGAATCACTATCATCCTCACGCTCAACAACACATGCATCAGAAACAGTCTTGCCCTTATCTTTCTTTTTCAACTTAGGACAATCTTTCTTCCAATGCACTTTCTCACGACAAAAGGCACACTCATCTTTTCCTAATCTACCCCTCGACCAAGACTTTCCCCTTTTTCCTGGTTTTCTACTATGACTACACCCTCTCACTGTCAATGCATCTACTGACTCATCCCTATGTTCCCTTTGATCTTTCTTACGAATTTCATAATTCAACAAAGCAGAACAGACTTCTTCAAAAGACAGTTTATCTTTCCCATGGATAAGAGTAATGCACAAATGATCTAATTCATCCGGAAGTGAGCCAATCAATAGCATAGCCTTAATTTCATCTTTGAAGGTTTCATCTAAGTTTAACAAATCAGCAATTAACTTATTAAACTCATCAATATGAGAACTGATGCTCGTACCTGATTTCAACTGGAGACGGAACAATCTCTTCAATAGGTACAGCCGATTCTCATTGCTTTTCTTCATATATTTGTTTTCCAGCGCCTTCCACAATTTGTTTGCAGATGTCTCCTTAGTGAACGGATACTTTTGTTCTCTACACAAGCAAGAGCGAATCAACCCATAAGCTTTTATATTCAGCCTGTCCCAATCTCTTACACTGATATCTTCTGGTTTTGTTTCTTCCAGAACAATATCCAAATCCTGCTGATACAACCCGTCCAACACCTCACTCTGCCATAAGCCGAAATTATTTCGGCCATCAAATTTTTCAACATCTATTTTTGCATTTGTCACAGTCACTGTCTTCTCAGATACAGTAGACGATGAAGCCATTACAACCTCTCACAAATAAGCTCGATACACAAATCACCAATAACCAAGCTCCAAACAAACTATTATATTCAATAACTAGCAATCCAAAATCAACAGCCCAGAACAGTAGTAAGTGCTTCAATGAAATAGCTACTAACTACCCAAAACCTTCGGCTTTGATACCAATTGTTATGCACGAGCGGAAACGATAACCAACCGAACAACCCAAAATGCACAACCACAACTATGCCAGATAATTGAATATAATAGCAACAAAAGAGGCAACCAATCAACCACAATGTAGAAATAGAAAACACACCAGGATTTAACGAGGTTCGGTATAAATACCTACGTCCTCGGGCGCCGCTGAAGAAACTTTCCACTATCTTCAAAGAGAATACAAACTTTTTGGGCCACAATACAAATACCACAACTATTAGGCCAAACTGCAATTACCTAAATAGTTGGGCCAAACTATAATTACCCAAACAATTGGGCAATACTACAAATACCCAAAACAAAGGGAGAAAAACAAATATTACAAACTTTAAGGTCCTTACAGAAAGGCCCTTAAACTACGAGGTCTTACTTATGAGACCTTACAATTTTGAGGGGGTGAAAGATATTTCAATTTGGTACAATAAAAATTTCCCATATGGCTTCCTTTTATAAGGGCCACATGAGGCCCAATTTTGGAGTCCCACCGATGTGGGATCCTTGTTAATGCATATGAGCCAAAACACCAACAGTATCAAGATCTGTAAATATTTTATCATTTCCAAACATATGATTACTACATCCACTGTCTCAATTACAGCAAGTAGCTTGTGCAGCAAAAAACAAATTAGCATTATCATCTTCTTTTTCTTTAGAAAAATTGGCTTGATCATTTCTTTTCAGTCTACAATTTTTTTCAATGTGTCCAAACTTCTTGTAGTGAAAGCATTTTGACTTTCCACGAAACTAACATTTTGAGTCTCATGGTTTGATTTCTTACAAATTCTACAAGAAAATTTGGATTTATCTGAGGACATACCTTTCTTGAAATTTTCTTCTCTTTTATTTGAATAAGACTCCTTTCTTGAATCTGACTTTGTCTCCCTTGTGGACTTCTTCTTTTCTAAAAATTACGAGAATTGATGTTGAGCTTTGAAAATGCATTTTCAACTGATTGATCATGGCTCTGCTATCTTCTTTGTTCATGAGATTGAAGAGAATTCATCAGCTGAGATATTGTCAAAGTACTGAGATCTTAAGATTCTTCTATAGCAGCAATAATATATTCGTACTTCTCTGGAAGGCTGACTAAATCTTCTCCTCAACCTCATGATCAAAAATATTTTCTCCATAACTCTTCATGTGATTAACAACTTCAATAACTGTGGAGAAATAATCCTTCATGCTCTCAGATTCTTTCATTCTGAGATTTTCAAATTACCCCCGTATATTCTAGAGCTTGATAACATTTTCTTTAGTATTGCCTTGAAACTCTTGCTGTAAAATCTCCCATGCTTCTTTGGGCTCTAGAAGCACCTATTCTTGGAAAGATAGCTGAAGAAACTCCATTTTGGATTCTTGAAAGTGCCTTAACATCTTTCATATGATTTGTTTCAAAAGTCTTCAGTTCAGCAACGGTAAGATTTTCTTCATTTTTCGGTTCAACGAACCCTTTCTAAACAAGATTCCATAACCCTTCAGACATCAGCAAGGTCCTCATTTTCATTTGCCAAAATTCATAATTTTTGGCCTTGAAACATTGGAATGACTGACTGTGACGTTGCTTCACCAAGTGACATCTTCTTGTTGACAAGATTTTCCTTTGTTCAGCAGCCCCAATAGATACGAACAATGCTCTAATACCACTTTGTTAAAATAAAAGAGATTAAGTTGTTGCAAATCTGATTTGGGAGAAATTTCAGTGCTACTACAGAGCACAAACAGAGGATTCGACAGATATTTTTATTGATAATTTCCAAGTTACATGGCTGCTATTGACAATATGAATTTATACATTGCAATGATGATTCTAGATATTCTAAAACACATAAACAACCTGACTTTTAGTTTATCAAGCCTCTGGAAATTCTAAAAGACACATACTAAATTAATTAACATAAATCAAACACAAATCTGTAGAATTTTTCTAGAAAGCATATTAATTTCCAACAGGAACACACCCCTACGAGTGTAGTGTAAGGATGCTTTGGTATAAAGTAAATTGTATGTGGATCCAATCTCCATTTCAATGACATGGAAAGCATTTTCGCATGGCATTGTTTTGAACAGATAGTGAGTGGCTTCTTTGACCGTGGAGCGAAGTACGGTATTTAAAAAGAGATTCATAGTTACTTCCTGTAATATGAAGATTGTAACTCTTCTTCAGAATCCTTATTGGAGGTGGAGATATCTACTGGAAAGTCAAATGTAAAAATCCTTCCTACTTACACATTGAATCCTTCTTCATTCTTAGTTTTCTGCTCCTCAAGAAATCTATCAATGAACTGATCATAATCATTGTCTTTGTTGGCGATCTTTTTGAATTTCTCTCCAACTCCATCATTGCTTCCTGACTTAAGCGCTCATATATGTTCTCCATACTTGATAAACCTTGTGATAAACAATAGAATGGAGAGAATTGAAAGGTGAGAGCCTGTCCCAGCCTTGAAAATCTGTAACACCCTGTACCCTTTAAGATACAGAATGTAAAACAAAACATACATACACGCAAGAAATAGCAAGTTCTTATCTTTCTATTAGAAACAGTAACCAAAATATACAAGGTTCCCAGAGTCAACCATGGTACATGCTATGTACATTTCTATATCAAAAGAATCAAAACCAATGTTACAAAAAATTTCAATTGTTGCAGTGGTGTAATGGTTGCCAAGGGAGCTTCGCTTTACTATGCCAAACGTCCTTCCTTGACCTCAAAATCTAACGTTCACCTGAGGCACACAACAGATTTAGTGAGCAAGATACTCAGTAAGTAGCTAAAATGTGAAGATAGAGTGGAGTCATGCAAGATGGAATCAAATAAACATAATTCATAAGCCTTTCTTAACCAAAAAGCACCAAATTTCTTTTCCTCCAAGTCATATGAATAGTGCCTTAAATTCATAGATTGCACCCGTACGTGGATGACTTGGCGCGACTGAGCCAAGTTTCTATCCTAAAAACCTATTTCACAACAGGTTAGTGCGCCTGCGCCACATATTTCGCTCTCCGGTACTAGCTTTCTATCTGAACTATAATTTCACCAAGGAGCTTGCACTCTTGCGTGACTTCACTACGCTTCTATGCCAATCCTGCGTGTGTCCATTATTCTTAGACCATTTTGTCTTGTTTAGACTAACATACATTCCATTCAACACTCAAAGGCCTTTCATTAGGCAAATCTCAGCACACATACATATACGCAAATGTTTCATTTGCATATAATGCTAAGGACACATATATCACATTTCTCACCCGTGCACACATATTTCACATATTGCTACAAGTGTGCGCATACATCTCATTCATAATCAATCTTTTGCCATTAAGAACCTTAGGGATACATGTCTCTTACTTAAATCACAAATTTGAATTTGGTTCATTATCTGCATAGGACATAGGGACTGAGCTTGTTAACTCAGTGGCTTAGGTCCCCATTACTCCCTGCCTCACAGTTTTGTTATTGGGCGGACACTTCCAAAAGCCAACCCAATATACATTTGCTAACCTCAGGCAGACACTTCCACAACCCAACCCTAAATGCATTTATTAACTTAGGGCAAACACTTCCACAACCCAACCTTAACGCATTCACTAATTTCGGGCAAACACTTCCACAACCCAACCCAAACACATTCACTAATTTTGGGCAGACATTTCCACCCAACCCATACATGTGCTACACAATGAACATTAGATTGTATCCCAAGTTTTAGCATGCAATTCCATATTCCATAACACATCACATGCGAGGGTGCAAAGTCATACCTATCTCATAGCATTTTCATACATATAATGCTTCATAGGCATTCATTAATCATGCCATTCCATACTAAAGTTCATAACCACATAGCTACATTCACATTCTAGCCATACACATTTATGGCATTTCCAATTAAATGTATCCAGAATATACATAAATATAAGGAAACTAGCACAACTACAACTCAATATAAAATCTCTTATGCCCTTAAGGATGGTATAGCTACTTACCTAGTTACTTTACGCCTTGACCTTGATTTCCACCTAAAATCATTAAACCTCTTAAGGGTTAGCAACACTTCAACCAACCAATACCAACATTTACTATTTAATACCACACACACACATTAGTTAGATAATTATAGCAAAGAGGGTACTTATCTCAATTATCATCCAATTCCATGGGACTCAAGTACGAACACATATTATAGCCCATGAATTTTATTGGATTAAAATGAGGTCATAGGCCCTCTTAAAATCCCTTAATTTAGACCATACACAAATTCTGTCTACAGGTTCTTCAACTGAGTAGCAGTGCTTTGAAAAATTTTATAAAATTCATCTTTAATCAAATCGTGGCCAAACTTTTCAGTCTAAACCTAGACACATATGAAAGTCATTTTACCAAAAATCATGATTTTCTAATAAGTATAAGTCAGTCAAAAACAATTTAAATTATTTGCTCTGTTCTAGATGTTAAAATTTTCATTTTCGTAACCACCATTTTGAAAAATCATATCAATTCATAAAAAATTCCAAAAACCCTGAAAATTTCCAATTCAATAGGAAACACACTCAAGATTTTGCACACCGAAAACCAGAATTTTTCATGAAGGATTGGCCCCTCCATGGAAAACTGTTTCTCATACTCGGTTTCAAAACAGGGGAGATTCAATTTGTCCCAGCAAATTAAAAAATTCACCATAAATTGCTCACTTTAAATTTTGAGTGATTCAAAATTCTATAAACTCCTCTAGTTTATCATATAAAAATTTCAAAACTAGAAATTAACCCTAGGATTTTTGAGAAATTTTGTACTCCGTACTGCTCAGTATCACCGCCCTGCAGAGTTTTATCTTAATCATCATTTATGACCTCTCTACAACATCCAACCCACTAGAATCATTCATTACTTACTAGAATTAATGATTTCTATCAAATCTCATGATACACATAACATAAGCACCTCATTAACCATAATTTATTCTAACGATTCTTCGTAAAATCACATAGATAAACATTAGAAACGGAGGAAGAGCATGATTCCCACCTTGTATCCCTTCAAGGTTCCTTAATTTCCTTGAATTCTTACAAGTTGAAGAGGGCAAAAGGGAAAGAAAGAGAGGGCTAGGAGCTTTTGTAGAGTAGGGGAGAAAATGAAATTTCCAGAGGCTCAGACACGTATATATAGATAAGGATTTAAGCGTACTTTTAGTTTAGCCCTCCCTTTTCCAAATCTTACAAATTCACCCTATAATAATTCGTAAATTACTTTATTGCCCATACAAATACACACAGGTCATAATTTACATGTTTAGAAACATGGCAAGTGTGATTTCACTTACTAGGGTGTTACAAAATCAAATAAACAACGACTCTTGTTTGGACAAATAGTCCAAGTGTGTGCCTTAACCACAACTCATTTTTTTCTAAGGAATAAGAAGTGATGGTTGTTAGCCCTAAGGCTATATGATAATTTTGATGATAACAATACACATTGATTCATTGAGATTTACTAATATATTTATTTATGTGCAAGAATAAGATTATTGAAATAATTATAAAATCAAGAAGGGGTTTATTAAAATGAAGTGTTGAAGCTTAGGAGAAGACTACATGTTAAAGGCATCAAAGTTTAAGTACAAGGTTTGATTCAAGGAATGTGATATATGAGCAATGTTCTATCAATTGGTCATATATTTCTCTACAAATGTCCAAATAATGTGATTCTTGAGCCTTTGGAAACTTACTCAATTTATAACATTTCATATGTTTTAAAGAAATTCAAATTTTAAGTGCAAGATCGTCCAAATCATCATGCAAGTTGAAAGACAAATGGAAGCAGCTGACATGAGCACCGAATACTCTTTTGGACATATCTTGAGATAGAAAAATCAAAATGACTTGATTCTTGCGGCATTAGAAAGATGACTTAATGGGTCACATTTCATATGTTTTGAAGAAATTCAAATTTCAAATGGAAGACCGACATAATTGACATGCAATTCGGTGGACTGACACAGAGAAGAAAAATCAACTCACATAAGCACCGAATGGTGTTTTGGCCATATCTTAAGATAGAGATATCCAAATTGCTTTGATTCTTAATGTTTTGGAAAGCTTATTCAAATATGAAGATCTTTTATGTTTTGAAGAAATTCAAATTTCAAATGGAAGGCTGACAGAATTATCATTCAAGTCAGTGGACAGACACATAGAAGAAAAATCAAGTCACTTGAGCACCGAATGGTGTTTTGGCCATATCTTGAGCTACAGATATCCAAATGACTTGGTTCTTGATGCGTTAGAAATCTTATTCAAATGTGCAGATCTTTTATGTTTTACAGATTTTCAAATTTCAAACGGAACATTGACAAAAATGGCAGACAAGATTACGGTTTTTATGGTGGGCAGAAAATTTGGAGATGGTGTCTTCACTTGATTAAGTTCATCTCATTTGCCTATAAAAGGAGCCATTCTCCCATGCATTCAACAAGCAAGAGAAGCATTTTATCAAGCAAAAAAGCCAAGAGAAATATCAAGTTTATAGAGCTTTTATATTCTTTATCTACTCTTTGAAGAGAGTTGTACTTTTGTTGTAAAAACTTTTCTTTGTTCTTATATTGTGTGAGAGTGAGATCTTCTTGTAAAGGATAAAAGATATCCTTGAGAGAACTCTTTCCTTGGTGAGGTTGTTCATCAAGAAGAACTCTTGGTGTGGTGTTATCAAGAGTTGAAGGAAAAAAGTATTGGTGAAGTTGTTCATCAAGCAAGTTGTAAAGTGTTCTACAACTTAGTGGAAAGCCTAGCTTGTGGAGGAGCTAGGAGCCCGTGGACGTAGGCAAGGTTTGCCGAACCACGTAAATTGAGTTTGCACTCTCTCTATCCCTATACTCTTTACATTTACTTGCACTTGAGATTATTTATTATTGCTATTCTCTTGATTGCATCTTAGATAACTTCTATTTTCATCTTCTTCACTTCTATTCTCAAAAGAAAAAGTGAAATAATTTTTATCTTTCAAGAAAAGTTTTATAAATTCGTTTTGATAAATAAAACCCAATTCACCCCCCCTCTTGGGTTGTCATACCTGGGTCAACAATGGTGTCAGGGCCACCTAGGTGAAGAAGAAGAAATGGAGCCTAGAAAGCATTCAATTCAATTTTGGCCTTCTGATAATCTCCAGCATTATCTTTATCATTGTACATATATGCAATTAAGATTATACCTAGTGAAACTATTGCAATGTAGTTTGCGGCCAGGTAGACACACCATAAAACAATTTTCATCCAAGTCTTGTGATTGTACTTTCTACTATTACACAGTGTGATAAGGACTAATTGGAGAGCGAGGCTGAGCAAAATCGTCATTCTCAGCTCCCATTCCTTCCATATTTTCGTTAAATTTGGAGATAACAACTCCTTCTTCATCCTAGTTTGAATAGATCAAACCGTTAACAACTGAATTTATTAGAGGAATAATTGTACATGTTCTCTTTGGAGAGGAAAGCAAAGTTTCATGTAATAAAATTAATTACTCCTCATTATAAACATGAAGCCGGATTCCATTGGCAGACCTAACTAGGATTTAATCTAAGAGGTGGCACCATTAAATATATGAATAATTATAATTAAAAAAAAACCTTAACGATACAAGAATTTTATATTATTAACAAAAGTGCTTCTAGATAAGGAGGTATAATAAACCTTAGTCCTCAAAATAATCCTAATACAATTCAAAGGCAACATGTTGATATTAAATAATTTCCTCAATAATTACAAATTCATAATTGTCTTTGACAAATTTTCATATTTTGTAAATGTTGCATAATTGCCTTTTTTCAATGCTATAACAAATATTTTTATTTATAATCTCAAACATTGGAATTATAATCCAAAATTCAAATTCAAACTCAAAGTGAAATAAAATAAAAATATAAAGAGTTAGTTACTAATGTTCACCAAGTATTCTTCGAATTTACATCTTTTAGTAAAACCTTAATGGTTAATTATACTAAAAAAAAAGAAAAGAAAACTATAGTTTATACTAAAAAATGCAATTAGAATAAAAAATTTAAAATACAATTTAAGAAAAAATAATAAAACTAAAATACTAAAGAAACTTGTATGGTTGTAAATTATAAAATATGTTTCCAATAATATTATATGGATGAAGAGGCAAGACGCTAGTGAGAAATAAGGCAAAAACTTTAACATGCTAATAATTAAAAAAAAAAGACAATAAAAATTAGATATTTTAATTGGAGTGGGTGTGATTGTCATCTATGCAAAACAAGGCATAAATTTGATTTTGAAATTTTTAGGACGAGCCTTGTCCCCCTATCCCCTCTTGGATCTGCCCATGTCAGATTCTATAGTAATATATTGTCAACAATAATCTTACACTTACAATATATATATACAAAGTTGATGTGACATCAAACGAATGAAAAAATAAATATAAAGAAATTAATGTAATAAATACCGATGAGTTATATGATATCAAATTAATGATGTCAAATCAACTTTGTAAGTGTACATTACTCCTATTTTCAATTAGCAAAAGTATAGGCATTATTGCTGGTTAAATAAGAAAAATATCAATTAGAAGAAAAAATAAAATAAATCTCAACTACATTTAGATATTAAAATCTACATGTTAAATTAGATCAGAAGGAGAGAATTCTAATTTATAAACATCAAATTTTTTTTACATCAAGCAATTAAATCGAATAAAAATATAGTTTAATCCAATGATATATATATATATATATATATATAGATCAGCCTAGCTCTAGGCAATCAAAATTCCGCAAACCATCTTTCATCTTTTTTTACTTATGTTGGAAGAAATACCAAATTGTATATAACCTTAACTTTTTCATCTTATACGCTAGAATATTGAAAAGGTAATAATATGATGATTCAAACGACAAATATTTAATTGTGGATTAATCAAAACGAAAACAAAAATTTAGCGGAATTTGTAAGTAATTACTTGAATAAAACTTTTGAAAGTTTGGGAGGGGTCCATAGGCACTGCTGGCTCCACCAAAACGAAGAGCAAACTGGACAAGTTTTTAATAATACTGAAATAAGTAAAAATACGTACTTGGGTTATCACTTGTGCTAACAATGGCTTCCTCAGACGCCTGCTTTGCTTGCCTCCCTCTAATGCATGAAGTTTATTAGACCACAGAGAAGTTGAATATTTTCCCTCACCTTATTGTCATTTCTTTGTAGTGAGTTAATTGGGATGAATAAATTGAGATAAAACTTGGGACGTGTGGTATTACTCATTTTATAACTAATATATATAGACAATTAGTTAAATAAGGGTAAATTTCACAAACTATCCTTGCATTTTGAGAAGTTATCAGGAGGAAACACTCTGACATTTTTATTAATTGCACCCCTAATGTTTCAAAAACTCATCACAAGCCACCATTGAATGACACATATTATCATGTCTACTATTAATGTCAAAATACAAGTAACCTTTTACCTCATTTTAACAATTTTAAATAATATGGAGTGAATAGAATAACATTTGGACAACATAATAACCAAAATATCCTAGTAACTTTGACATAATTAACGATAAAAAATTAAATAATTAATTGAAATTAATTACTCGGAAAAAACCCTGCTTGGAAATTATCCAAAAAAAATCTTACTTTGATACATAATGCTTAATAATTACTCAAAATTGATAAAGTTGATTTTTAAAATTCTTGTACATTTAAAAAAAATAAACATGTAACTGGTAAACTTTATTTATAGAGAGAGTTGTTTAGATAATTCATATACATGCATTAAAATGTGGAGAATAATTTAATAATTTTTTAATACATTTGATAAATATTTTAGTTTAGTAATTATTAAGAATAATATTTTATTATAGTTTACATTTTTAAATATTGTGATGTATATATTTAATTAATAATTAACAATAATATATATAAGATTTAATTTTTTTTCAAATTTGGAATCATTGGGCCAACTAAGGAATTACACTCGACATGACAAATTGCCATCAAAACGAGTAGCAGCTACTGATCTATTTATACAGAAAATTTCACCAATAATAAGTGGTGGAGCTAGGATTTCATAATTGGGGAGAGGGCCGCTAATGGTAAGAAATAAAGATTAGAGAGGGTGGTCAAAATAAAAAATAAATAATAAAAACATGTCTGTAATGTAATGGACTAAGTTGTTAGAAAAAACTTAAAATTTTTATAGGGGTGGGTCATCCTCCCCATAAAACAATGTATCTCCGCCCCTATCATCAACATAATATATAGGTGGTTTCATTGTTTGGTTGATGAAAAGCCTTATAGTTACCAACATTAGTTGCTTAATTATAAGGCTAAATAATGTCTAATGTGTTAAGAAGATTGATCATCATGCTCTCCCAATCATTTTTGCAATAGTTGCGTCATCAACGTGCTTGTAATTAGATATGGCCAAATGATGCCTCTAACTAACCAAAGGGACGAGGTAATCTTCCTTTTAAAATTTTAATTTATCCCTCCCATGTGGGCCCAAACAATAACTATTAAACCTGTTAGTCAAGGGGGTTTGTGATAAATTTCTAAAATATTGGAGTTTCAACAAAAAAGTTGCTAAAGAGTGCATTTCTCCGAAGGATAATGTTACAATTATAACTCATTTACAACTAATTCTTTCTACAACTTGAATTATAAAATATTATTGGATGGATAACTACATTTAATTTCCTTAACTTATTTTCATTTTTTATCTATTTAATGATATTTTGCTAACTCAAGTTGTATAAAGAATTGATTGTAGATGAGTTATAAGTGTTACATTACTCTTTTTGACAAACTGCAAGGATTTAAATATGCATCATATTACTTGGGAACATCGTTGACATATGGTTTATTGAGTAATATAACAAGGGCTCTATAATTGTCTCTTAAGTATAATAAAAATTGCAAATAATATTGAATTAACTTCCCTAAATATTGATATTACATTTGTTTCTTTAACATTTTAACGTGTTAAACATATTTTTTTGAATGTATACATTTTAAAAAGTCATAAAAAAGTCAAGTTTTAATACAAAAAAATTATAAATATTTGACTACTTTCAACCGTCAAATATTGCATTATTTGACGATCAACGTGTATCATATATGTCACCGTCAAATATGATATTATTTGATAATTGATCAAATGATCAAATATCTATTATAACATATCTGACTCCTCATTTTGAGTCAAGTATATAAAGGCTGAGAATTGATTTTTGAGTTATATTTTATTTTTTTTAGATAAACATTTAACAGTAACCGTCAAATATGAGGGATGTAATAGTCAAATTTTTTTAAATATTTATAGATTTTGTCTGATATTAGCCATCAAGCATCGTGTATGAAGACTATATTTGACTATGGGGAAATTTTATTAAATTTAAAAGCTGTAAGAAAACATATTTGTTCAAATTTATATAACAAAGTAACAAACTCGTAAAGAGAAAAATTTACAAACGCTAACAAGCTCATCAACACAATCTATATAAATACAACACAATAATCTGCATATCCTAACAATTGAGTTAAAATACCAAACTCTAAAGTAAAAACTATTTTCTAACAATCAATCAACATATCTTTAACAATCAGTTTATCCTTATCACTCATCACAATTCTAATAGCTTTTAACATCTTAATAATCTGTGGCATTGTTGTTGGGTTGATAAAGGTAAACTGTAATGTAGCTGAACCTCCTTCCATTGTCTCATAGAGATAACTACAATATCAAATATAATCAATGAGCTCTTGATGATCAAATATCAAAAAAGCAAATCATCAAATCAGTAAATGAACTTTCAAAGTGCAACCAGAAACTTAAGTACTCATAGATGATATTGTCAATTGTATGATGCAAAACATTCCAAATGCAAAACATTCCAAATGTAAAACCCTTCTACTACCTTGAAGGTACACTGCAAACATCTCCAATTAACGAACCAAGAAACAAGCTCCCACGTTTTCCCAATGTAAACATCTCACAATCAAGTGGGCAACGTGGTCAAGTCAGCAAGCAAGCCAGTTGTCATTTGATTGCATTACCATGAGTTAATGCCTGGACTAACCATGCATCACCAAAAATATGAAGTAAACTAACAAATTCTTTTTAACAAGAAGAATTTAAGAATTACAAAACCAAACAACTACCTAGAAATTTCTTTTATCTATATTCCAAATGGGAACACATAAGACCAAAAATTATTTTGCCATGCAGGTCAAAATATCAACTAAGAGGAAGTCACAAAATGTATGTGAATGTGTCTACTAGTTTGTTACCGCTTAGAACCAATATGTTCATTTCTACTTTTAATTTAGACAAAACATAACTCATGAATGACCTAAATCTCAAAGCTACATCACTTTCAATTTGTGGTATGTGTTTACTCTCCTAGTCAAACCTAAACTTAAAAATTTCCAAAGTGAAGATTAGAATATATATATATATATATATATATGTGTGTGTGTGTGTGTGTGTGTGTGTGTGTGTGTGTGTGTGTATGTATGAACCAAAACTATAAAAAATTAAAAAAAAAAACTCTTATGTCTTCTCTCACCTTTCCACCATGATTTTCATTTTCCTCACATATGCAGTATCAATTGTTGCTTCAAAAGACTTCTTCAATTTGCTTTTGTCCTGTTTAGGAAAAAAAAGTTATAATATATATGTAAAACAAATAACTAAATAAACAATATGTGTGATTATAAACACTTATGAAAGTCACTCACATTTGCACCATGATTTTCATTTTCTTGGTCTCTTCACATTTGCAAGGCCAATATTGTTGATTTGAATCACTTGTTTGATTTGCTCATGTCTTGTTAAGGAAATTGTTTATATAATATATGTCAACTGTATGCTTGGAAAAGTTTCATTATAATAAAAAGGAAGTCCTACCCTTCCACTACTAAACCAACAAAATTTAAAAAATAAAAAGAAAACAATAAATATTTCTCATAAAGTTTGACCTTTCCACCATTATGTCTGATCTCCTGTCTTACATTTGCATGGCTAGTGATTGGTTGGAAAGGTTTTCTTGATTTGATTTTACTCTGTTTCCAACAAGTTCAAAGTATACGTATGCCCAAATTAAAAGAAAAAGGAAAGAAAGAAACAAATTATCAATAACATGTTAAATGAGATATATAAGCTTGTATGAGGAACTCAATAACTAATAAAAAATTATATCGAAGCTCACATTTCCACCATTGTGTTCATGCAATTTGGACAATTAGAAGTGCACTGTAAAATGATAAGTAAAAGTAAGTGAAAAAAATTACATCATATGCAAACAAAAAGAAGGGTTTCAATACATTCCATAAAAGAGAATTATGGAAGCATCCAAAGGCATATTTCAATAATGTAAACACACAAGAATGATAAATATAAAAGTAGAAGTCTTGAAAGTTTCCCTCTCATTTCTTTCTCACTTTTGTTTTTTCGTCATCAAGATAAATAATTATACACCAATCAATGTGAACTAAACAGAAGCTGATGTATAATGAGATAAATAATGAGATTTCCATCGACCCGTAGGCATTTATTTATTTTACAAATCTAGTCTTTACTACTCCAGTTTTTTTGTTTTTATGTTTGTAACATATTTTTATGTGTATTAAGTATATTAATTATATATATTTAAAGATTTTTTATCTACTTCAAATCTTCAAATAGAAAACTGAGTATACTTGTTTAGCCTAGTAGTTGAGTTAGATAGTAAACCTTTAACCAAAAATTAATATAACTTTTAAGAAAGACATAAAATTCCGTATTAATTTGTCAATATGTATTGTGTGTGTATACACTAATACTAATTAGATCATAAACTCCTTAAATTTAACATTAAGCAATACGATGAATAAATCCCACACAAAGCATGTCCTAAAAATGAAGAGAAAAGGTAAAAAATAAAATCAGAATAAAATAATTCAAGAAGTAAATTCATCAGATTTAAACTTAGAGCTAAATACATTATTATGGTAAGAGGAGACCCCATATTAAATATGATAACAAAACAAAAAAGCACTAGATTTGCTTTGTCAAGGCCTTATGAGGCTAACTTTAAATATTAAAAAAAAGAGCAATTTGCTGCCTCGATTTCTTTTCTTTAAATATTTTTAAAAAATTAAATTAATTTTTGAAAAAAAAGCTTAGAATAATCAAACACTTATATAAATAAACTATTCATTAATTCTACCCTAGCGGAAGAACTATAACCACTACAACCCGTAGAAAATTGTAATCATAAAATTAAAAAAAGGAAACTTTTATGATTATAGTCATTTACTTTTAGGAAACACACCTTAATTTGTAGAAGACTTTTCATTTCCTTTAGTAACTTTAAGTGCTAGATTTTTCCATAACCATAAAGCTTTGCTTTTGGACACGTAAAATCATTGGCAGCATGCACCTAGCTGGCCCTAGTAACTAATGAACTATTCTTTCACTTTTATGATAAGCATGATTGAAATTTGAAAGTAATAAGTAAAACTCCATGTTGGCTCCCTTATCAACAGTTAGTCATGTTAATATATATATATATATATATAGCTTTTGCTTCTGGCAATAATGATAAGAGTTCAAAATAATTGTAGATGACAAACTCTATAGTAAAGCAGTGACTGATTTACATTTACAATTATTTTATAATTATTGTTACAATCAATTTTATAATTTAATTTGATAAAAGTATGAAACATATGAGAAACAATAGAGAATTAATCATGAAATTTACTATAAAGCCTTTTGATAGCTAAATCTCATGCTGCAGCGTTGAACCATCTACTAAATAAGTTATATATCAAAATAGAAAACTTTTTTCTGATAAATTTAGCCTAAATCTACTTCATTTTTAGTCAGACTATAAATTGTTAATAACAAAAGTTTTCCCCAAAGTCACTCAAGTAACAGATGTATGATCAAATCTAAAGAAATCACAAATAAAATATAAAAACCCATAAAAAAAAAAAAAAAGATGAGGAAAGCAAATAGGATTTACCGAAATTGCCACCGATGATGCAGTGCCAAGTGGGTCCATGCCTCTTATCGAATTCCTTCTTTATTTGCTCTGCACATCCTTCTTCACATGGTTCTTCCCAAATGCCTACCCAAACATCAACATCAAAACCCCAAAAAAAAAAAAGAAAAAAGAAAAAAGGAAGGGAATTAGAATATAACAATAATCAAAGCTCAAGGAATGTGAAATAAAAAAAGGAAAGAAATTTATAACTACTATGGCAATATGAACGGCTTATTTTTGCATATCATCTTTCATGTCGGCAAATCAAAATCACCTAATTTGAAGATAAATGAAAAATAAGAGCAGAACAGAGAAGAGAAGAAAGATTAAGATTCCAAATAGAGAAGTAAAAGAAAATTGGTGAGGAACGACTGATTTTGAGCAAAACAAATCAATTGAGGACAAGTGATTTTGAGCAAGGCAGCAAAGGAGTGATGAGCAAGACTGCGGACTAGGGCAAAATGGAAGAGGGAACGATGAAACAAAGAGGGAAATGGGCTATTTATATGAAATGACAATTATGTAATTTGGTTATATTAAAATAGTGTCAAATAAGTGAAAAAGGCGGGTTGACTTTCTCATGCAATATCATATTTGACTGACTTATATAAAACCCTCAAATAAATTAAAATTTATGTGTCAAATATTTAAAATTTTCTTGCAGCTTCATTAAACAAGGAAAATGTCAAGAAAAAAAAGTTTTAATAGTTTGATTGATTCATGGCATACTTTGGAATTAGGTACTTTAGTCTTACTTGCAATGAAGAGGAAATATCTTTAGTAAAATTTGCAACACAATACATAGACACTTTTATTGATTTTGAAGAAGAACTAGATGCTTAGTTGATTGATTATGAAACAAGAAAAAGAAATAGATGCTTTAATTAGTTGATACTCAACGAAGGATAGTAGAATAAATTACACGACCAACTTCAATAATGTATAATACTTTCCGTACCCCAAAAAAAAAATTCTATGTAACAAATCTCTGTAAAAAAGGAAAAAAAAAAACATAAAAAAGAAACATAAACAAAAACAAAAAACAAATAGATGCTTTAATTGGTTGATACACAACGAAAGAAGCAAGGATAGCACAACCTTGGCCAACTTTAATGGTGTTTAAACTTTTTTTTTCCTCTATGAAAGAAAATCTTATATTACAACACAAATATATTTACATCACTGATGGACATGCCCATACATGATCCTAGGCCACTGAGTTAAGCCTTAACCAAAACTTAAAGCTTCCCAGTTATTAACAAAAGGAGCCTACTTGGAATGTTCTAATGATCATATTGATGCACGATATGCATATTTTGGTACTTGATTATTTTGTGGCATTGCCTCATCGAGTATCGTGTGGGACAAATAAAGATATTTAAGAGATTTTTAGGGATTTTGATTTTTGTATGATTAAGAGTATTTTCCTAATGTAATTATGATTTTATTTAGATTAAAATCCTATTAAATAATAATTTATATCCTAGTTAGTTTTTTTATAGATTTTTAAACAATATAAAAATCTATAAAAAAAGTTTCTTGATAGTTATATTTCGTAGGCTGGATTATAAATGAATAAAATTTGGCATTCTCTTATAATTATCTTTTGTTCTTTTATCTTTCTTATTTCTTTAATTATTTCTTCCCTTTCTTTTCTTCTAAAACTTCTCCCATATGTTTCGCTTTTTTTATATACTACTTTTTCTATTTGTTTATCTTTCACCCCTATATTCTCTTTGATTTTCCTCCCTTTTCATCTAAGTGTTTCTTCCCTATCCTCTTCTATTTTGTCACCCTGTTCTTATTGATTTCTTTGTGGAACCAAGTACCTCATTCCACATCACATATTTGATAAAGTTTTCACTTTGAAAGTTAATTGAATAAAATTTTAATTTTTTAAATAAATGTGCTTCCTAAATTTTGGGTTCAATCGAATTTCATTCCTGACACGAATAATTAGATGGGTTGAATCTGTGTTAGCAAAAATTTCATTAGTTCATATCTTGAAACAAGATAAATAAGACATACAAATACATATTTTCTTTTTTCAGAAAAGTTACTTAGTAATATAGATCCAAAAAATTGTAATGTACAAAATCCGAGGGGCATACCCCAAGAATTACAACTAGGACGTAAAGTCCAACAAAAAGTTCAAGATAAAAAATAAAGGCCACAAGCGACAAAAACAAAGTGAAGACCTCAAACGGCCTTAACAACATGAAATAAAGGCCACAGGCGGCCTGAACAAAGCAAGATTTTCAATGACCATAAATGGCCAAACAATAAAAGGAAAACAAATAAAAATGATCACAATGGTGCAAACATAAAGAAATAGAAAAAACAAGTATGATTAAGTAAAGCCTTAACCCTACTTGTTCTTCTTCTTCTTAACTTTCTTTACTGGAGGACTCGGGGTGTCCGAATGAGTATGATCAATCCTATCAGGTTGATCCTCATCACTTAGCCTATTTAAAGGCTCAAAACGAGAAGGAGAAGACACAAGAGGTTGCCCTGTATTTATCCGCCCTGACGAAACAGATGCCTCACGATTTGTAAAACACTGGATAGAACCCAGAAGCCTACCTTGGTTAGTCGCAAATGGAGAAAAAGAGTTAGAATCTGAGACTGATTCTGTACTCAAAACTATAGCAGCCTTAAAGGGCACATCATGCATTGCAGAATTTGTTGGAAGAGTAACAACTTTCAAACTCTCAGCTACCTTGACCACTTCCTTACCCTTATGCAAAGGGGCGCTAACAGAGGTATTTGCCTCTTTCTTATTACCCTCATTCAAAGGGGGGTTAACAGAGGTATTTGCCTCTTTCTTATCCTTACCTAAAGTGTTTGCTGGATCCGAACATCGATGACCAAAGGAGCAACATTCGAGGCAATACTTTGGAAGCCACTCATACTCAACTCAGATTTGGATAGGCTCGGAAGAGAGCTTACATCTGATCTCGAAGTTCTTTACTGGAGGGTATTCTGTATTCAGCCAAACACATACCCTCGCATACTCTAATCTGGAAAGATCAGAAGTCATCTTGTCGCAAGAGATAGGTTCTCCAACCATGCTGGAAACCATGGCAAGGCCTTTTGTTGTCCACAAAGAAAACGGCAGGCCATGCAAACGGACCCAAACTGGGTACAATGCAGTATCAGTAAGATCAAGATTCAAATGCGGTTGCCATGGTTCTAAATAAATATATTTACCACCAAACAACCAAGGACCGCGATCAATGATTGCATGAACCTCATCCTCAGTTCAAAATCGGAAGACGAGATATCCATTAACTGTGGAACGCACGTCCTGTAGACCGCTAGCTTTCCAAGCACGCATGGCCATAGAGCGTGCAGCATGAAAGGGCATCAAAAATCCCGGAAAGAAGCCAAAGAGACATCTACGCCATTCGGTCACATTCTCGTCAATGATTTCATCCGGGATCTCAAGGACTGTTCCCGGTTTCTTGGGGGAAACCGGATACAATTTGCAATGGGTGCTCGAATCAGTGATCTTAATTTTGCCAGCCTAAGAACCAACAGTTGACTTGGGTGGATCCATCACCAGAATCACAAATCAACACAATGAAAACCTCATAAAAAGAGATGGAAAACGAAAGCAAACCAGGCACCAAAGACGGGCTTGCGAAGTCGTCGTCGCCTCTTTAAATGAAAACCTCATAAAAAGAGATGGAAAACGAAAGCAAGCCAATCAAATACATATTTTCACCCCTCATTTTAAACCAAGTTTTATTGTGATAACATTGATGTTATTATTTGTATTGTACATGAAGCCTATATTTGTGTAAAATTTAGAACTTCAAGGGGTTCCTTAGTCGGTTCTTTGAAGTTTCATTGAAGCATGGACTACGGGATTGTTATTTGATTGGCTTACTTTGACCATCTATTTTATGTGGAAAATGAGAAGGAAATCTATATGTATACATAAATACATATATATATATATATGTTGATGCACGATTTCCAGACGGTGAAAAGCGGGTCGGAGCTCGAATTGTACGTCGGGTCCAATCCTGCGAGCAAAGAAAAATAGTCAGGGGTGCCAGCGGTGGTGCCGGCGAAAATCCTCCGACGCTCAAGTCAGTTTCCGGCACTCCGGAATTCTCTGGGAGAATTTCCCAGAGAGAGAAGATCTCAAAAGCAAAGTAAATTTAGAGAGAGAATGAGTTCAGAAAAGTGTGCATACCTTGAGTTATAATTCAGAGGGTTTATATAGGAGTCAAGATGAGTCATTGTGGGACACAGATAATAGGCCCAAATAATGGGCTTTAGTAATGGGCTTACTGTATTAGATTTAATTGAGGCCCAATTTTGTTATGGCCATAACAGTAGTCCCCCCAGGCCCAAGTCGACTAACGAGTCGATGTAGGGATGATTAAGTCATTCAGGCCTATAAATTAAATACTAGTAGGAGGCCCAAAGGGTGAATTTTATCATACATATAAGTCTAATGTGACTTGAACCCTAGGTGGGCGTCATATAGATGGAAATTATATAATTGACAATTGTTGATATGGACTTTCCATCTATATATATAAAATCTCTTTTATGTCTTTACTGCCGATGCCCTTCATAATAAAATCCCTAATATGTCGCCATAAAGTAAGAAGTCAAAGTTGGAAGGTGATCATTAGGGTAGCCGCACAAGGTGTTCCAAACAAACAATAGGTAAACTTCCCTTCTCTTTTCTCTCTTTAATGGACATTATTCCTTTGGTTTTTACCACCTCTCACAAAAAGTTGTAGTAAGTAGGGCTCACTCCAAAGTGAAAGTACTCAAAAGTCAAGTAGTGTAGACGGTTCAGAGCAAGCAATCTGACGCGATAGGCTCATTATTTTAATTCTCCGTTTAGAACATGTGAGTGTTCTTTCTTCCAATAGTGCATGTTTGAAAATACTTTATTGAACTAATATGGACAATGGCCTACGCAAATTGAGATATTTACATACTTTATATTATAAAAATATATACAAAAGTGGGTAGGTAATGAATGACCCGAAGCATTCAAGCATAATATAAATATACTAGTTGTTAAAGCATGTTGATATAATATATTATATTTCATAAAGCATGTGTTTGTGTAATATAATAATGGATGGTAGGTCATGAAGAATATAGATGCAATAATTGTGTGAAAAAGCATGCAGCATGTACTGGACTTGTGTTGACCTACCAAAGACATAATGTCCACACAATAAAAAGCAAAATTATGGAGCCAAAATAAAAGCTAGACAAAATAAATGCATGCGGATCCGTAAACTTGTTGGAGGTGGCATGCGGAATGAAATGAGTGTGGAACTATTTGTGATATAGTGAACCTATTATAGCACATGGGCTTAGCCGAAACAAGGTGTAAATGCATGGCTTTGTGCCGTTGAAGTGTTGTTTGCGTGGACCTGGAAACATGATTGGATATTGGAGACAAATTTTGGCAAATCAAAACTTGCAGGAAGATAAACCCGTGAGTGTGTAGAGTCAAGTCTTGGGTGTGGACTTGGCGTTGAAATGACCACATGAGAGAAGGAAAGTGAGGGGAGAAACAAAATAAACATGTAGTAGTGGAGTGCATGTGCATGGCAAAAAATGAACCCAGTACGAGACAGGTTACTTTATATGGTTAGTTTCCATCTATATGGTTTACCTTTGTTACCACTTGCTAATGGTTCATTTACGGTGTTTGAGAAGCATGGGGCTGGTGAAAGAATGAATGCTTCGTAAGGGAGGTGAGAAGACAAGCTACTGGTGAGTGATGAGGGGCGAGCTCCCAAAGGAGAGAACCGAGCTTGAGCGAGCTACCAAGGGCGAGAGCTGAGCGTGCAAGGGGGAGGAACGAGCTCCCAAGGGCGAGGTGCAAGAGGTGAAGTCCTAAGAGGGAGCAGCAAGTATACGGGAACGAAGGCAAGCATGCAGGGAAGTGAAAGGCGAGCTCGTACGTGATGGGCAAGAGGCGAGCTTCTAAGGGCAAGGGGAGAGCTCGCGAGGGCGAGATGCACGCAAAGGGAGAGCCCACGAGGGGCGAGCTTTACGCGAAGGGAGAGCCCACGCGGGGCGAGCTGCGTGCGCAGGGAAGGTCAAGCTTGCGAGGGCGAGTTGCATGCTGCACGCGAAGACCGAATGAGCTGCATGTGCAGGAAGAGTCAAGCTCGCGTGGGGCGAGCTGTGTGCGCAAGGAGAGCCAAGCTCGCGCGGGGCGAGCTGCATGCTGCATGCGAAGGGAGAGCCAAGCTCGCGCGGGGCGAGTTGCATGCTACATGCGAAAGGAGGGAGCCTGTTTACGTGAAACTTTCCTTCGTCTTTTGTAATCGCAGGGGCCTCTCTGAAGATTTTGAAAACTTCATTATTAGTTGCAGGGGTGTTTCTGCTAGTTTTAGAAACTTCATTTTTAGTTGCAAGGGTGTTTCTGTAACTTTTGAAAACTTCATTTTTAGTTGAGGGGTGTTTTCGTAAATTTTGGAAACTTCGTTTTTTTAGTCACAGGGTGTTTCCGCAAATTTTGAAAACTTCGTTTTTTAGCGCGGGGTGTTCCTGCAACTTTTGAAAATTTCATTTTTTAGTGCAGGGGTGTTCCTGCAACTTTTGAAAATTTCATTTTTAGTTGCAGGGTTGTTTCTGCAACTTTCGACAACTTCACTTGTAGGGGTCTTTCTACCACTTTGGAAAACTTATGAAGAGGGGTTATTTTACAAATTTCGAAAACTATGAATAGGGGTCTTTTTTGTCAATTTCGAAAACTATGCACAGGGGGCATTCTGTCAGTTTTGAAAACTATGAATAGGGGGCATTTTGCAAGTTTTAGAAAGCTATGCACAGGGGGCATTCTGCAAAATCCTAAAACTTGCACATCTCACGAATTTTTTTTTTTTTTAAAGACCAACTATATACTTTTGGTCAAGGACGAACTTGATATTTTTCTTTTCAAGGGTGAAAAATATTTTCCAAGGGCTATTTAAAAAGTTTTCAATATAGTCCCTTAGTATTTCTTTTCTCTCCTCTCTTCCCTTCCTTAGTAGACCTGGTTTGATGACTAATGACTCCTCTTTAACTATGCAGATGACTAGAATTAAAACTGTGACAGTGTTACGGGGGGAACCAAGCCATCAAACCCAGTCGACAAGGAATAAGGATCCTGCGACTAACCATAAAGAGGTTAATGAGTTTTATCATAATTTTTTCGGTCAGGATCACGAGTTAGGGCGTAATTTTGTAAATCCCAATGTGGTAGAGGCTGAGGGGGAGAGCGACCGGTCGTCCTTTTCTACCTCAGATAGTGATCCTGAAGTTGAACACTGGTGGGAAGTCAAGCAAGGAGATTCTAACTCATCATCTTCATATATAAGTCTAAGTGAGCTTCTCGCAACTTGATCATAGATGAGTCTTTAAAGATGAACGAATGGTAATGGGGTAAATTGAATACTTTATTGATAATCTCTTTATAGGTCTCCCTATGGGAGTTGTTATACATGCATAAGTTCATATAAGGAGTTATTACATATATAAAGAGATCATGGATGATACTTTTTTAAGTACTCAATATTTCATGGATGAAGAAGCAACCCCCCATCCATGGTGACCAGTCTGTAGGTGCCTGGTCGGATGACTACTTTGACTCGATAAATACCCTCCCAGTTAGGCTCCAATACTCCATCAGTGGGATCTCGAGTACTTTGTAGTACTTGCCCACTTAGCTTATGCCCACGGAAGGTTCTCCTTGAATCATCAATAGCTTATGTGTCTTCTCCTTAAAAGCCATGTTGTAGCATTCTCGAGAGGCTTCCTGTTCACCACTAACTTCTCCTATCCCCAAAGGTGTTGGAAACTTCAAGATATGATGATAGACACCCATTACTGCTTTGAAGTCATAAAGTGATGGTCGTCCAAGAATGGCGTTATAAACACCCGGATGATCTACCACGAGAAAATTCACCATCTTGGTTGTCTGTAGGGAGCCTTCTCCCAAGGTCACAGGTAACAAAATTACTCCTTCGGGAATAACCTTTCCCCCAACGAATCCCATCAGAGAAGTTTGTATGCCTCTCATATCTCTACGGTTAAGACCCAATCGATCAAATGCATCCAATGACATTATGTCAGCTGAGCTCCCGTTGTCAATCAATACTCTTTTTAACCTTTTATTGGCCACAATTACGGTGAGGACCAAGGCATCACAATGAGGATGATGGATACCATGAGCATCTTGAGATGAAAAAGAGATAACGTCATGATCCCTAGCATTGGTAGAAGAAGCCGTCAAGTTGACTTCATAACGAGGGAGGTCATATCTTGCTTGCCTAGCTAGGTGCCTTCGGGCTTGGGCACTTAGACCAGCCACTACTCCCCCAAAAATCGTGGCTACTTCTTCTAATGGTTCTTTCCCTTTGTCATTCTTGCTAGATGGTTCGGGGGGGCGATAAATGTATTCTTGTAGCTGGCCATCCTTGATAAGACCCTCAATTTGTTTCCTCAATTCAAAGCAATCTGCAGTGTTATGACCATGAGCCCGGTGGAAATGGCAAAACTTTCTCTTATCTCTTGCTCTTGGATCCGACCGTAAAGGGGCAGGTTCTTTCAGTAGTCCCTTATCTTTGATTTCTTTCAAGATATCATATTGTGGCATGTTAAGTAATGTGAAAGTACGGTGCTCCTCTTGGGGTCGATCATTATGCTCTTGGCGGGGTTGGGTGGATGACCCTTGCAACAAGAGACGATCATTTCTAAATGTATCTCGCATGGAGCATTGGTCCGAGGTTGATCTCTGATTTCTATCATGATGCTCTCTCCTGTGATTGTCATACGGCCGTCCATCTGTACGCGAGGAATTAGGCATCACCGGAGTCTTCCCAGGATAATTTGCTTGATAAATTTCCTCTGCATCGGCATGGCTAGAGATCCTTGCCAATGCTTCTTCGTACGTGCGTGGGAGGTTAACAGAAAATTCTCATGCTAGAGGGAGCTCCCCTTTGATTCCTTGGACCAAACCTTGCATAGCATAACCATCATTAAATTGATCCACTTGAGCAACCTCTCGCTGGTACCTGTCCACAAATGCACGGAGGGATTCATTACGACCCTGCTTGATTGAAAGAAGGCTCTGTGCTGGTCGACTTCTTATTTTCATATTGCTAAAGTGTGTGAGAAAACTACGAGCAAGCTCATCAAAACTGGAGATGGATGAGGCTGGTAACCTCCTATACCATTGCTTAGCTGATCCTCCCAGGGTAAGAGAAAAGGTTCTACACATTATTCCCCCTGAGACCCCTTGTATCTCCATATGAGAAATAAAAGAGTCTAAATGCTCTCGGGGGTCAGTCGTCCCTTGGTAAAGCTCAAGTTGCGGCACCCGGAATCCGTACGGGTATCTTTCCCTAAGGATATCTTCAGCAAAGGGTGACTCCCATTGTGGACGACCATCCTCTTCTCATCCTAAACGTTTAATCAACTTCTCCAGTTTATGAATTTTCTCATCCATTTCTCGCTTGAATTCCGCATAATGATTATCTGATGTTTCCTCTTCTGAGACATCCATTGGAATAACATATGGGCGATGATCTTTACTTCTAAGTGGCGAGTTGGGGCGATTTCTTTTTGATTGGAAGTTGCCCCTTGGAGCGTAAGGATCATGATAAGAATAAGCTGGCTGATCAACATTACTTCCTTTTGGTCCTTGCTCGACACTTGTATGACGCTTTTTATTTAAAGAGTGACGAAGGTCTACTGCTTCCAATCGTTGTTCAGATATGATGAGTGGAGAAGGAGGGATCTTTGGGCAGCCATCTTCTCCCTGAACAATAGGATGGGAAAAATTTAGTTAAATGACCTGCTGGAGAGGTAATCCAGTGGTCTGGGCGACCAGGTTAGTATGTCCACCGACATCAGTTGGGATATTAGCTACCATCATAGCATTCCTTGGGGTGTTTCCAGCAGCATTTCCAGCCTGTTGAGTACTCTGTCCAAAAGCTTGATTGAACATGGTCACCATGCGGTTCATTTGCTCACCAAAATTCCTCATGGTATGCTCCATGGTAGTCAATCGACTCATCTTGCCTTTCTTTGGTCTTCTAAGTAGAAGTCGGGGTTGCTTGGGATTAAGGGCCATCCCAGAGGATATTCCTAAAGCTCTCCCAGTATCAACTACCCTTCGACGTCGGGGAGGGGCTTCTACTTCGATTTCTTCGTCAACCTCTTGGGAGGTTGAGTGTTGGGATGCATGACGCATGATGTGTTTAATTATGTTCAAATGGGAGTAACAACTAAAGAGGCTTAGATTGTCGTCCCCACAGACGGTGCCAACTATTGATGCACGATTTCCAGACGGCCGAAAAGCGGGTCGGAGCTCGAATTGTACGTCGGATCCAAACCTGCGAGCAAAGAAAAATAGTCAGGGGTGCCGGTGGTGGTGCCGGCGAAAACCCTCCGACGCTCAACTCAGTTTCCGGCACTCCGAAATTTTCTGGGAGAATTTCCTAGAGAGAGAAGCTCTCAAAAGCAAAGTAAATTTAGAGAGAGAATGAGTTCAGAAAAGTGTGCATACCTTGAGTTATAATCCGGAGGGTTTATATAGGAGTCAGGATGAGTCATTATGGGACCCAGATAATAGGCCCAAATAATGGGCTTTAGTAATGGGCTTTCTGTATTAGATTTAATTGAGGCCCAATTTTGTTATGGCCATAATAATATAGATATATATATATATATATATATATATATATGTATGTATGATACCGAAAATCTTTCGATCTCTAGCTCACCACTAAAATTTATATTTAGTATGAAAAATTTGACTCAACAAGGGAAAAATGGGGAAAAGCTAGAGAACGATGGTGAAAATAGGGAATTTCAGGCCACGTGTTCGTCAAGATGGACAACTACGTCTCGGTCAAACCAACAAGGCTCCAGTTATGTAATTGAACTGCCCACAAAGAAAAAACAAAGGCTAAAGGCACTGACGGTGTTGCTGGCGATAATCCTCCAATACTTAAGTCAAAGATTAAAATATGGAGATGAAAGAGAGAAGTAGGTGATCGACTAGGGAGAAATTAGGGAGGGGGGTTTTGGAGTTAAAGTTCTTTCCAAGTTTGTGCAAAGTTCATTCTTAACCTTCATTGGTAGCAAAAGAGCTTATTTCTGGGAGATTTTACCTATAGGTGACAATATGCATGGAGCCTACTTGACACCATGCTACATGCAAAGAAAATTGTGACGACACCGACACCTAGAACTTATGAAGTCATTTGGAGAACTAAAAATTCTCTTAAGAGACACTTGAAAGTTTGTAAGGAATTGGATGAGGACACTTGGACGAGGAGCAATTTCTAATGAGAACACCCACAGTGAAGCTTCCACATAGAGCATATAGCCTCCATTATTTTCTTTATTTTTACGAAAATTGTTGTCGTACAATCATTAAACTCAAGATATTTAATAAATGGTCTATAGCTTTAATTGATTGCTTTTGCAACATCGACAATGCTGACTTTGAAATTTGTGCCATGCATTACCTCTTGCAGTGAATTTGATTGACGATTTGTTCATTGATCAAGTAGAGCATTCGTTATAGGATTGTCTGGTCAACCAAAAATTTCAATACTAGGAGTAGTAACAAAGTCTTCATTGACTTAATTAAAAATGCAGAATCCACTATTTAAGAAATCAAGTTGTCACATAAGATAAAAGATATATTAATTCTAATTAAAATACAAAATGATTCATATCCCTTGATGTTGTGGTTTAAAAGATTAATCTTATTAATTATCCCAATTTTTCATCCAAATATGTGTGTGTGTGTGTTGACACAAAAATAGACACAAATTCATAGCCATTGATTTATATAAATCAATCATTAAAATGATTGACAAGTTGACATCATTAAATACATCTTTTTTATCTTACTAGTTAGATTATATGTAATCAGTGGTCAAAAATTTATGTCAAAACTTTAGTCAAAAATTTGTGTTTAAAGATCCTGTCCCTATATACGTGTATGTGTGTGTGTGCGCGTGTGTGTGACCAATTATTTTGTTGTTAAGATGTGGGTTACAAAATTGTTAATTATATTATGAGAACGAGAATAATCACTAGGAAATAATCTAATTTCCTTACCAAATCGTACTTGTCATAGAGAAAGCCTTTAGTTAGTGAAATAGAAAGCTTTATTTTTATTTTTATTTTTTTAGGTTGTTAGATTACTCGACGTCAACATGTAAATCTAAAAGAACATGTTGAAATTGAATCTAATAATTATCATTAAAAACCTAAAATTGGTATTTTTAATAACGGATACACATATATTCATATGTTTTAGATATTTACTTTGAATAATTACTTTATATTATTTATTTGTATAATTAATATTTTTTTTGCTCCATTACCATTTTAGATAAATATACTTATAGCACACAAAGCGGATTCATATGATAATTACACCGTTTATCATCTTTAATTATATTTCTAAAAGAACCCGAACTTTATTCTTAGAACTCATTTTAGAAATAAATTGATACAAATAATTTCTTTTACATCTGAAATATCTAAGCTTGGTTACATAAAAATAACTCATCAGATCTACATATAAAAAATAATGAGAACGCTAGCTATAGTTTTAATTTATTGAAAAGGTTTAGCAATCAACATTGTATCATCTCAATAGAGATATATATATATATATATATATATATATATATATATATATATATATAGTGAGAGAGAGAGAGAGAGAGAGGCACACACAAATAAAAGAAATTAGTCAATACATCTTGTATGTAATGAAATTATTGTTCTCCTCATCAAAGAAGAAGGATAAAAACTCTTAAAATTAAATTGTTTGAAAACCACTATCCATGTGCATTTCTTCCAATTCCCTGCCCAAGCATAGAACTAAAGCCTTTTGCTTTGAAGACTGCACTTATTCCCCATCTATATATTGACTTTTACTTGCTTTTGGCTCCTGCTGCTACATCAACATTTTTTGTGGCTGAAAAAAAAAATCATTAAGCTTTGAATAAAAAGAAATGAATAAAGAGAAAATACTAGGTACAAGAGGCACAGGTAAACTCTATCAACAAAAGAATATCATATAAATGTTTTTACACACTTAATTTGATGTAGAGCGAATGCATATACATCTATTGCACTTAAATTTCTTCAATAAATTAATGAAGGATATTCAAATATTGCCTTATCTCTGTGTGCTTAAAAATTTTAAACTATCTTTTTTAACTTTCCTACCATAAAAGCTCTTATGAAGGATTGAGCTTAGTTAGAGATACAACACAAGCTCAATCATATCCATGAGATTGCGAGTTCAAATCACTTTCATATATTTTCTACAAATATCTTAGATAGTTGTTAGAAAGTAATTTCTTAGACTATAAATTTAAGTCAAGATTTAAATAGAATATAAAAATAAAGAAATTTAAGTTAAACTATTATATTTGAAATTGATAAGAGGGGAGGACTCACTAGTAGACGAGAAATTATTTTTCCCATTGCTTACTTTATATGTAAACTAACCAAGGGCAAAAGATATTTTTCAGAAAGCATCCTTTTGAATGTACATCTCGCAAGCACATCACATTTTCTAATCTTGAAATGAAATTCATGAGTTCGTGACATTGAAGGTCCAAAATGCGACTCTAAACAATAATCAACACAAAAATAATATCGCAGTGGCCTATGGTTGCCAAGGGAACTCCGTTGTTGTCCTGCCAAATTGTCCATCGATCAACACAACTAATGGTAACTTGAGGCACATAATAAACTAATGAGTATAAACTCAGTAAGCAAGCTAAATGAGAGCATGAGCCACAATCAATTATCCGATAACCAATCACAAAAGATATTTATTGTTCATTACTTGTCATATAGTTAATAGATTTCTTGCAGCCGAAGTTACAAAAACAGTATTCACAATGCATAAGTTGCACTCCTACACAAGTGAGTTGGCGCGCCTATGCCAAATCTCGGGTTGGTGACCCTTTTCAAAGTACCAAAACGGCACTCCTACACTACTTAAGTCGTGTGCCTATGCGAACTTTCTATATAAAGAATATTACATCGATTAGAACCGTGATTTGACGTAACAACACATGCGCTCCCGCGCCAGTTTCTGATTTTTCCTATCATTCTTAACTTATTCTTATCTGTTACACATCTGCATATTTATTAATTTTCGATCATATATGCCTTACTTAGGCCATTCGTCTCACTTACATACACATACACATGTATACTTAACTAAATTCACAGTCCATTCTTATTACACATACACGTATGCTCATTTTCCATTTTCACATAACCTTAGGGACACACGTATCACATTTTTGTCACACGGATGAGGCTAATCTAACAATCTAGGTGATACCGGCCCATGCTACCGAATCCTACATAAAGAAACACATAGCTCAGATCTCTTCTCATTTAATCAATCACACTTCTAATGTGGCACTTCGTAATGTGTGTAGCACTTTGCAGTCCACAACCTTCAAGAGTTGGCCCCCATGCAACAATCACATAATGAACATTCAATGTCCCAAGGTTTTGGCATGCAATTCACTTTCATAACACATCACAATTCAGCTCGTGCCTTCATATATCAAATTCACAATCATAAATCACATAATACCTTAGGGATACATAACACATATCATCACAATTCGAGGCTAGTCCAACAATCCAGGTGATACTAGGCCTATGCTATCGAATCCTTCACTAGGAAACACATGGTTCAGACCTCCCCTCACTCAATCAATCACAATAATTTACACGTGACACTTTATATTGTGTGTGGCACTTTGCAATCCCTATGACCCCTAAGAGGTGGCCCCCATGAAATTACTCATAACAATCCACATGTGGCACTTTTATGGTTTTCGAAACCTTCAAGAGGTGGCCTCCATGCTGTCAAGTACTCAATTAGAGCTTAAAGTAGGCATGATCCATCATATTAATAATTTCTTGCAGATCATTTCCATATACACAATTTTCATGTCATCACATATAAAAGTCATATGCCCATGTCTACATCATCATAAATTAAGGCCTTAAGCATAATTCCAGACAATCACATATCAAAATCATGGGCGTAATTAAATGCCATCAACTATTAAAATCATAGGCATAATTCATTGCTAGCAAATATCCACAATCATAAGCATACTTAAATGCTAGCACATATCCAAAATTATAGGCATAATTCAATGCCATCACGTACTCAAATTCATAAGACTTTCTTAACAGATCAAATTCAATTCATGAGTTCACATTGTAAATCCCACAACATAAGCTTAAAGTCGAAATTCACATTTCAATCCCACAAATGAAGCACTAAGTTAAGCTTCTCATCCATCACAACACATCACATTTAATTCATAAATTCACATTTCAAATCCCATAACACAAGCTCAAAATCGGATTTTTCCATTCATCACAACACATCAATGTAATTATCATCCATCACAACAGATCAAAGTAATTATCATAACATTGCATTGAAAAAAATCCCATTGTACAAATACCACATACAACATAACCACATATATCGTAACATAACTTTATTGTGTCCTCAGAACGGTTTAGCTTACTTACGTAATTCGCTTCACCATAAATCTTGGTTTCCACCTAGAAATCATCACATTCCTTAAGGGTTAGCAAGCACTCAACCACCAAAATAACTTGACTATCAATTTAACATTTTACACATATTTGGTTGAGTAATTGTAGTAGGAGGTTACTTATCCAAATTCTCACTAAATTTCATGGAATTCAACTAAACACATTTACAATATCCCATGAAATTTATGGAATCAAAATAAGGCTAAGTGCCCCTTAAAAGCCCTTAATTTTGCTCACACAAAAATCCTGTCTACAGGCCTTTTAACTGAGCAGTACCACTTTGGAGAATTTTATAAAATTCAATGGTAATCAAATCTTTACAAAACTTTCCAGTTTAGTATTAGACACATATTAAAGTCATTTCACCAAAAATCAAAATTCTTTAACGAATTTAAGTCAATCAAAAAGCAATTGAGTTTACTTGCTCTGTTCTGAAAGTTGAAATTTTCAGTTTCATAACCACAAATTTGAAAATTCATATCAATTCATACAAAGCTCCAAAAACCAATGAAAATTTCCAATTCAAAAGAAAATATGTTCAAGGTCTTTTATACCAAAAATCAGGGGTTTTCATGAAGATTTGTTCTCTCAATTAAAATTTGTTGCCCCTACTCTGTTTAAAAACAATGGAAGTATAATTTCCATTTCAGCAAATTCAAAAATTCACCATAAACTGCACGCTATGAATTTTTAAATATTCAAAATTATATGAAGTCCTTGACATGTCTAGTTTCACCTGTAAAAATTTCAGAATTGAAAAATGACCCTTAAATTTTTAGGATTTCTTGAACTAGCCACTGCTTAGCATAAAGACTTTGTAGGATTTACACTCTATCCCCATTTCTAGCCTTCTATCATCATCCAATCTTCTTATAAATTATGTTTTCTAACAGATTTCAGAACATGCATAACACAAAGATACCATGATTCACATTATATCACGCTCATTTCTTTTCAAAAATTAATGAAGTAATACAAGGAATTGAAAAAGAAGTTAAGTCTTACCTCTATCTTTCTTTCTTCTTCCTTTCTCTTTCTTAATTTCTTGGCAAAGATGTAGCGAAAAATGAGGGCCGGAGATTGAGAGCAAGAAACCCAAATGAACAATTGTCTAGAATCCTCTCAATTCCTCCCCCTTTTATACTTGTCTTCATAGATAAAATTTAATTTTGGCCCCCCCAGTTTCCAATTCTTCTATAAAGTCCTTCCACCTGGATGTCACCATCATGCATGCACATGCCTAATGAAACTAATAATACACACACATTGTAAAACAAATGAAGGGCAAACATACTTACAAATTAGGATGTCACAGCTTCTGACTTCTAATTATCTAAGATAAGGCATGGCTCCTTTCTCAAAGATCAAAACTTCTACCCGTAGCTTCCAAAGTTTTAGCACACAAAGTTCAAGAAATCCACTGGAGACAGAAGTTCTATCTATATGTAACAGTCAGCAAAAAGCTTAAGGATGTTTAGGTGTTTCAACTTCCCTCGCATAGGCATGGGATTGACTTCTAGTCTTGTCATTGACAAAGTTAAGGTCTTGAGATAAGGTGGAAAATACTCATCGCTTACAAATTTTGGATCTAGTCGACCCCGCAAATAAAGTACCTATAGCTTAGCATGCTTATCCATTTTCTTCAACGTGAGGAATTCTTTGTCAGCCTCACTTTCTACTAATATTTGAGCTATTTTTTATGAAATACCCTCACCTTTAATGTATCTCAACTTTAAGGATCGAAGGCTAGTCAGTTTGGAAACCCATTCCCTTACTTCATTACTTTTTTAATTGTATGTCAATCCTAACTTTCTAAGATGTCCAAAATTTATGAGAAAATTCATTGCAGGGGAATTCTCATCTCTCAAGTACAAGCCCCATAAGGTATGCAAGCTGGCTAGTTTTGGGGAAGAATTACAATCAGTAACCTCATTGATGGCCAATGCAAGCCCAT
The DNA here is from genome assembly GCA_013180625.2 of Boswellia sacra. Taxonomy (NCBI): domain Eukaryota; kingdom Viridiplantae; phylum Streptophyta; class Magnoliopsida; order Sapindales; family Burseraceae; genus Boswellia; species Boswellia sacra. Next base: position 205,588 of record SNVD02006777.1, on the reverse strand, counting down.
TAATCCAGCTCAAATACAGATGTTTCAACTTTTTTGTATTCCATACCTGACTAGGAATAACGTGAATGCGAGTATGCTTCAAATCTAAAGTCTCAAGATATTGTAACTCACCCACAGACTTTGGAAGAAAATCTATAAAAGTTAATCTCAAGCCTAGGTAACTCAAGTGTAAAAATTGCTCTACAGCTTTGTCTATATTCCTAGGCTTGTATACTCCCTCAAGATCAAGCACCTTTAGCAATCTAAACCCTCTGTGTAACATGCCAATTTTGGTAAGTAGTCCTAACCTTAATATGTCTACAATATGTGCGTGTGTGTGTGTGTGTGTGTGTTATGGTGATTAATAAATGTTATAGGGTATAAATAGAAGCTTAATGATTTGAGGGGCTAATTTGATATTTGGCCCATGATGTTATATAAAGGTGAGGGATAGACATTTCTAGACATTTTTCATTTCCTCCCTCACTCTCAAAGCTTCCAGCCCTCTTTCTCTCTCTTTTGCCCTCTTCAATTTGTAAGAATTGAAGGAATTAAGGAAGCTAGAAGGAACCAAAGGTAGAATTCATGCCCCTCCCTAATTTCTAGCTTAGAATTGTATAGTATTGTTGTGAAATATTGTGTTAGAAAAGTAGTTTATGTTGTTTCTAGGCCATCTACATCAGAAGACATGTTAGAAATCATGAATTTTAAATGATTATGGATGATATTAAGAGTTTGGATGATGGTTGGAATGCCTAGATGATGTTAGAGCTTAGAACTCTGCAGGGTTGTTCACTAAGCAGTATTTGGTCCAAAATTTATAGAAATTCTAGGGTTATTTTCTGGCTCTAAAATTTTTACTTGATAAACTAGACATTTTTAGGAGTTTATAGAATTTTGAATCACTCAAAAATTCGATGTGTGTGAATTATGGTGAATTTTTTAACTTGTTGAAATGAAATTTAACTTCCCATGTTTTGAAACAGAGCAAAGGGAACGAATTTTATTTGAAGTGCTTATCCTTTATAAAAAAATTCTGATTTTTGGTATGTAAGATCTTGATCATGTGTCCTTTTGAATTGAAAATTTTCAAGGTTTTTGAAGCTTTGCACTAATTGTTATGATTTTTTAATTTGGGCTAGTGAAACTGGAAATTTCAACTTTCAAAACAGAGCCAGCAAATTAAATTATTTTGACCAACCTAAATTCATTAAAAAGTTGTGATTTTTTATAACAGGACTTATATATGTGTTTATTACTAGACTAGAAAGTTTTGTAAAGAATTGATTATTGTTGAACTTTATAAAATTCTTCAAAATAGTGCTGCTCAGTTGAAAGGCCTATAGACAGAATTTTTGTATGGAAAAAATTAAGGGACTTCAAGGGGCACATGGCCTCATTTTAATCCAATAAAATTCGTGGGATATAATAAATGTGTTCACTTGAGTCCCATGAAATTTGGTGATGACTGGGATAAGTATCCCCTTACTACAATTATCCAACCGACTATGTGTTTAGTATTGAATTATTATTGTAGATATAGGTTGGTTGAAGTGTTGCTAATTCTTAAGACATTTAATGATTTCTACGTGGAAATCAAGATCAACAGGTGAAGCAATCATGTAAGTAAGATAGACCCTTTTCTGAGGACATAATAGATATCAAATATGAGATGTGTTTGGTTATTGTGTTATGCATGTATTGGAATATATTGAATGGAGATGCCATGAATGTGTGGTGGATGGAAACTAGAAGGTGAACATGAGTACATGGACCTTGATGTGCAATGGCATGACTAGTATTCCTAGTTGGATCATGAGATGTGTTGGTTTTGCACACTTATGTGTATATGTGACCACATTTTGTTTAGCTTCTATGATTGTGAGACAAAGGAAAATTGAATGTGGTTATGTTTATACGAATTTGTGGTGTGGAAAGGCATGAGTAATGTGTGATGATGAATTTTGTCTAAGTAAAAGTATAATTCATGCCTAATGTTCCAGGACACTCAATGCCCTCTATGTGGTAGGCAAACATGTGTTGTGTGGTGTGTAACCCATATGTGTAACTGACGGTGATACATAATGGGTGAGTGGTGGCCATATTTATACATGTCATATCACTAATGGCGATACGTAACGGGTGACTAGTGGTCACACTTATACATGTAATATCATTGACGGTGACACATAACGTGTGATGAATGACCATTGAATATACCATCGATGGCGATACGTAACGGGTGGTATATTCCGTAAAATGGGTGTTGAAAATACATGTTATTGATGACAATACATAACGAACGACATGTTGTAAATTGTGTTATATGAAAATTCTACCATGAGTGATTGTATAGTGTCCTTAAGGTTTGGGCCCTCAATGTTCCTAAGATTCTGTATCAAGGGTGCTTAAGATATGTATCAATGGCATTTTACATGTGTTTTAAAATTGTTTAAGATGTGAGAAACATGACTTTTGTGTGCATTAAATAAAACATATGTATCATGTGAGCAGAGGAAATGGCTTAAGGATAGTGGCCAAACAGAGAGTTGGCGTCGGAGCGCCATGCGGGGTGCGCAAGAGTGCAAGCTCTATGATGTCTTTTAAGGTGAGGCAGGAACTTGGCGTCGGGGTTCAACTCAAATGGCGCAGGAGCACCACTCCAATTGTTGGCATCCTGCTCAAGGCAGAGACCTGGTGCAATCACGCCAAGTCTCATGCGCAGGAGCGCAACCCATGTCCCTTGGACACTATTCCTTTGACTTGGCAAAGAAGAAATGATTGCTTGTTGATTAAGAAAGGATACGTCTTATGTTTTATCTTAATTTATTACCATATAATTCACTATATTAATCTAGCTCTAGCTGCTTACTGAGTATTGTACTTATTAGTATATTATGTTCCTTAGTTGATTGCACCTTAGAGGATTTTTAGCAAGACTACGCTGAGTTCCCTTGGTAACCATAGGACCGTTGCAACAATTCTAATTTTTATGTACATCATCGCTTTTGATTCTTTTTGGTTTACTAATGTAAATAATATGAGGCGATGGTTGGCAATTTAGAAACTTTGTATGGTTGTCTATTAGTGATTATAATAGAAGAATGATAGTTTCCCATTCTTGTTGCCTTGTTTTGAATGTAAAGTTGCATTTTGTACTTAAGGTATGGGTTGTGACACTTTGTTACCCATAACCCTCTTAGGCAGCATACTTGTCTCTATAGTAGTTGTGCCTTGTATACGGGTATCAAAAGCTATATAGGTACGTAGGTGCTGAACATGAAAGAATGGGTTAGAGGAGAAGTCGTTCCCGGTGCCTAAGTATGTTGCAAATTGCTGAACAAATTGGTGTTGTTTTGTTGATTCCTGCGGTGAATGGTGTTGATTGTAAAGGAATCCGAAACTTGTTGCTTTTCGACAGAAGGCATCGTTTAGAGGACTTGGCATATGGCATGCTTTTAGGCTTCCAGCTAGCCTCCATCTCACTTGAATCATTTATCTAATGACTAGTTCTTCAAAGGACTTTTCTGCCTGAACTTCAGCTGTTACTTCCTGGCCATTATGAATCAAGGAGGTCACAAATCCTTCGACACACCATAGATGCATCAACCTTCTCACAGGTATCTCGAATCCTCTAGGGAAAAGCACCACGTAGAGCAAACATGGCTTGACCTTCTCAGGTAGATCCTGATAGCATAAATCCCAGATATCTTCAACAGAATTTCTCTAAGGCGTGATGGATTTTTAACCAGCCATCAGAGTTTCCAACTTCTTTAGTAGACAACAAGCCTCCAGGCATGAATAGTCTTAAAGGTGAACCAGTACATAGAGACAGGATCTTCTCCTTGCGATTTTCCAAGGACGATTTAACATTCGGATCAACATTTTTTTCTCCTACTCCTGCCTTATCTGAGAATAATTTCCAGCTTTCATATTTTTTCAAATCATCTAATTTTACTGCTAAATGTTACTTCTTTTTTGCATTATTTTCCTTGTCGTTTCCGTTATTCTCGTCTTGAGTAATTATAATAATGTTGCCTTTGTTAGACGATGAACAAAGGGCTTCTGTGAGAGTTTACCAATAATGCGGTTTCTCAAAATCCTGATCAATGACATTTAGATACTTGTTATCCTTCAAGAGCCCAGATACTCTCGACACCACACTTCTTCCGAAAATGTTGCTTTCGGCACCAGGTTTGTTGGATCAATTTGTTTTAGCAATTCAATCCAGAGATCTCTATCTTTGGAGACACTAGAAACATGAACCCAGGCATGTTTGGCGAAATACTGCTTCACATTATATTTGTTGTACACAGTTATTATCAAAGTTGTCTTGCCGGACCCTCCCTGACCAATCACTTTTATGACTTGAGGTTGTGGAGACTCATGATGACCATCTTGCTACATCTGACCAATATCACTAGGCATTTTTTCATGTACCAATTTGCCCACCAAATCCTTTATTTGTTCTTTGAAACCAACGACATGATTTTCTTCCAAACAAAAGTAAGAAATTTTCTTCCAATGCTGGCTGTGCTCGCCTATATCATCTTCAAGGCTGTTGTTGCCAACATCTCCCTTGTTGTCATCTTGATGGTACAACGCCTCAACCTCATTCTTCAGTTGCTTCATGTCATTTTTTTAAAGCAATCTGGCTACACAAAGGCGTGAAGCACATGAATGGCAGCCCCTACCCCCGGAACATTCTATGGAAACTGCTCTGTCTTCCGCTGCAGCTCTTCACTTACAAGCAAGGTTTCGATAGCATCCTCAGCGGAGTAAACTGCTTTCAAAAGCCTGGCCATCTCCGTGTCATTCATTGGATGATATTTTTTCAAGGGATCCTCCAACAAATTGAGATTCTGAATAGCTGCCTGGAAAGGATTTCCAAACATGCGATGGAATATGGTTGACTTGTTTTCATTTAATTTTTCTTCAAACTGGAAACAATAGTTCCAGCATCCATGGATTCAAGTATGGTTTGTTATCAAAAGGATAATTGATCAAACAAAGAGAGAGGTCGGTTTTGTGTTTAAGTGTTTCAACTCTCTTCCTTTACTGTACTATCTGTTTTAACCATAAAGAAATTAAGAACTATTGTTGTTTCTTTACTTTAATTGCTTGCAAATTAAGCTAAAATGGTTTCATTCTTTCCGTCTATAACAAATTTACACTGTTTCACAAAACATATGGCTCTATTTTATTTCTTTTTCAAAGCGAAAAAGTTAAAAAAAAAAAATTGTTTCCTAAAGCTGTAAAATATGTATCATGCCTTGTTGCATTTATAAAATCTAGCTTCAAATTATTAAAAAAAAAGATAATTTGTTTATAGTCAAATATATATATATATATATATATATATATATATATGTATATATGACTTTTTAAGATTTTCCCACTGAAAAATATTTTCTATTCTTTTCTTATCTTATGTTTAACCTCCTAATATATATCCTTAACCAAATAGGATGACTTTGTAATAAGATTTTCCTAGCAAGGAAAAATGTTATTCTATTCTTTCCGTATCTTATGTTTAAAGTGGCAAAATATATGCTTTGAGTCAGTAATATTCTGAAGCATGATTATGCTCCTAATCCATACATTGCGCAACCTCAGATACTCTCCTCCAACAATACACGATATTTAAGATTTCCAAAATTAGAGTTGCCTTCCATTAGCAAGTGTTGCTTTAAAGAAAAGGCTATTAATCAAGTTAAATCACCTTACAGTTTTATTCATTGTCATATGTACTGATCAATTAAGAGAAAATTTTTATTAATGTCAACAACAATTTCATGAATTGTTTTTAAATCAAATCACCTTATCCTCGATTGACTTTAATTTAAACAGTCTATCTACCGTCTATTGACTTTGAAACAGTATATCTCCGGTTTAGATGGGAAGGCTGAAGAAGAAATGAATGATATTCCCAAGAAGGGTGGGGGGTCAAAGCTTTAGGAGGAATTATTAGTTAAAAGTGCTGCACTTAATTCATTTATACTTATCATAATTATGCCAATTATAGAATAAAAATAGGTGTATAAATTATAAGTATAAGCGATAAATTAAATATAAGTAAAATGAAACACACAAGCTAATTGTATCCAAGTAAACTGGTTCCACAATTATTGCTCATCCAACTATTCTCGCAACTGATCTCCTATATAAGTTATCATATGAAACTTGTAATAATTAATTAATAGACATATTGTCCTCCACATATATAAGAACATAAAGAGGAGGCTTTTTGTGAACAATGTGAATGCCACTTACAAAAAGTAGGGATAGCAAAAAATTCTGCACGGATGAGGATCCGCAAGGATCCGCCTCTATTGGGATAGCAATGGGGGTAGTTTCATGGGGATGGGACAGAGATGGGATAGAATTTTAATCTCCACATTGTGATGGGGTAGGGATGGTTTACTACTCCCAACCCTACACTCGCCCTGTGTCCTACCATTATATATAAAAATATAAAATTATTACATTGTTATTTTTGTTTTCATATAACAAAATCTTACATATAAAAAAAAAACATATAAACTTAAAAATTCTATTTTCGTTTGACATTTAATATATTGATTATTGAAAAATATAAAATTATATTATTGTCTAAAATTAAAATGTTATGTTATTTTGTTAAAATCCTAAGTTTAATTATGTAAATGATTTTGGTACGGGGAGTGGGATGGGCTTGGGGTAAGCATTCCCCACATAAAGACTCCCCATCCCAGCCCGTATTAAAAAGCACGAGGCGTGGGTGGGGAATGGGGGTTAAATTGAACAATGAGGTGGAGAATAAGGAGCGTCTCCACCCCCGCCCTGCCCCGCCCCATTGCCATCTCTAAGAAAAAGATCATAATATAGATTTATATTTATATATATATATATATATATATATATATATATATGAAAATACATCTTTGTTGGGAAGCCGAGTTTGGGGAAACTCTTCTCCGATTTAGGTGCGTCTACAAATTTTCATATGATTAATTTAATTGGAAAGCTAAGTTTTATTTTTAAGCATCTAAAAAATGATTCCACTAGGCAATACTCAAAAGTTGTTTGTACCCTCAATTTTATGAGTTTTTCTTATTGTGGTAGATTTATCACGAGAAAATCTCAGTTCTTAGTTCTCAATCGCTTTTAACATTCATCTTGTATAGCACTGCAATTATGAGGAATAGAAACATTAAAAAATAATAATAAATAAATAAATATCTTGTTGTCAACTAGAACAAATTCTTCAAGATCAAGGTTCTGCCACTTGTAGTACGGCAATGATAGACCTATAACTCATCTATAAGTATTTTTTTGTACAACCTGAATTGGCAAACTATCACTGGTTGGGTAAAAATTGAAAATAAATAAAAAATATTAAAGGATATTGTAATTGCTCATCCAATAATATCTTGCCAACTTTGGTTGTCCAAAATCTTAGTTGTAATGTAGCATTATTCCTTGTAGTAAGCGTGGATGTTTCAAATTCACTAACGAAATATAACTAATTAGGATTTTTGTCTAGTCAAAAGTCATATTTTTTTTTAGATTTTCCATAACTAAATATCAATATTTGATAGTTTACTCTCTTTTTTTTCTTTAACCTAATAGATATATTTATTACAAGTAAAAAACTTTGAACTTTTATCTAAACTTTGATTTCAAATAATTTGCTTAATTTTTGTTCTCGAAAAGACTTCAAGGAAAAAAGTCGTCATATCAAAAAAATCATGTCATTTAGGGTTTAGTTAGAAAATGAGGTAACTTACTACCCTACCTTTCCACAAAAAATCACTCAAATATAACTTTTGAAAATTTAATCACAGTTACTCATCCTTTTACAAAATTTATCAAATAATAAACAATGAGTGTTAACACCGTTAGAAAAGTATAACAATGGGAGGGCATTCTAGACTTTTTACTTTTTTCAATCGACAAACCTATATAAATATTCTTAATCAACTCCAAGCTTTTGCAGTAAACAATAAAGGATTTCAAAATTTTCTATAGCGATCTTACTTTTATTTTGATTCTCAAGTTTATATATTTAAAAAGTAAACAATATAGGATTTCAAAATTTTCTGCAGTTGTCTAACTTTAATTTCGATTCTCAAGTTTATATATTCAAAATAAACATCTCAATGGTTTGTTTAAAATTTGTTTCACTAAAAAATGCTGAATATTCAATTTTTTACGAATTTTTGAATTTAACTATGTAATATTGGAATTTCAATTTCTCTGCAGAATATTGGTTTTGAAAAAATTATTTGAGGTATCAAGAGGTCTCAAAAAATTATGAAATTCGGCATATTCATTTTTCTTTGTCTAGCTTGAATCTGAAAATTTTTATGATTTTAGGAACTTGTGATGAATTGTTCTATATTTTTGAATGAAATGAGGTTAGTCCTGAATATTGTAAGACAAAATTATTGTATCTGAAAACTTAAATTATTTAAGGTACTTAAAAATTTAGAATGCTACCAAATTTTATAGTGTTAGGTACATATTCCTTCAAGGCCTGTGTGAAATTTTAAATCATTTAGACAAGTAGATTATTTATTAAAAATTAGAGAACCTGCATTTGGGAAAAACAATAATTTTTTTAAATTGAGTATAATGATCAAATACATGTATTAATATGATAGTTTTATAGTATTATTTCATTGCATGAATGAATTTGCTGATTTTAATTTTTTTCATTACATGCTATGGTAACTCATTATTATGTTTTTATAATTTTCTCTCTCTCTCTCTCTCTCTCTCTCTCTCTCTTCTTCTTTTTTCTTTTTTCTTTTTTTTTAAACAATCACATAATGATCCATTCGTGATTTTTCATATTAGAGGTGTTTCAGTAAATTATAATAGTCAGCTAGGGTATATTAGTTATTTCACTATCCAAAGTTTAATTTACTATACACATGCATTTTTGAAATAAACATAAGGGTAAATAAGTAATTAAATTGTACTATTTAGTCAACTAACGGAATCTGTTATCTTAGAGCTTATTTGATGAATTGTGTAAATAGTCGATTAGTTGCCGATTAAATTTTCAAAAGTTGCATGTATAATATCTTGTGAAAAGGTAAGGGTGGTAACTGATATTAATTCATTAGAAAATAAATGAAAATGGAAAGCAAAATGATTTGGCCTTTTTGGGCTATGTTAGGCCTAGGGTGTGGCCATTTCTAGCATGGCCCATTTTTTATAAATATCTTGAAATTTTATGCATAAATTAATTAGAAATATAAAATACTATAAATTAGACATTTGGAGACTGATTTTTTTTTTATATGAAGTCTAAATTTTTAATCCTCAAACTTCAGATCTTTTCATGATACTTGTTTTTCTGAATTAAGAATTAATTTAAGACATTTTCATGTAAATAAAAAAAGGTTAAAATTTTTAGTTTTTATCTGAATGCAAGTACCTGAAATATTTATTACTCCCTAATTATTTTAAATACCCTTATAAAATTTATTTAGACTAATTTGTATATAGCCTAAAATTTTAATTTTTGAACATTATTATTTATTTATAATTTTATATTATAGTTCTCTATATATTTTTAAAATTATTTTATGGTTATTTAGCTTATTTATATATCAAATTATTTTAAAAAAAGAAATAACTTCTTTACCCAATTATACACATTTAAATAAATTAAATTTATAATAAATATTGGTATGCAAGTATTTTTACTATGTGAAATAAAATCAAAAATGAAAATAATGTGTATATATAGAGAGAGATATATATGTAAAAACATTATTTTTTTAAACATTTCAATTCAAATATTAAAAAAAAAACACATCATTCATATTTTTATATTCATATCTATTCAAATTTGAGAAAAAAAAAATTGCTCCTTCAAACTTATCGTAACTTAACAGAACGAAAACCGAATCCATCAATTTTATTATGAAAATTAAAAAATAATCAAAAGTAGAGACTTCTTTGATAAATAACTATGTTCCCAAAATTTTGGATACTATGACCTTATCCGACATATAATAATGTCCAATAAATGTTTGACTCTTGACAGAGGTTCATAGCATGTAAATTCTTCGAGGTAATTATTGTAATCCACACTTAAATTTGGGTATTTTTTTTAAAAAAAATTCATGTTTATTTAGTAATTAAGTTAATTTTCCGTAAGGAATGGGGCAAATACTTTAAATAAGAATATTAAATTTAATACTTGGTTTACGCAATTGATTAACGATGACTTTCTTTTTCTATTAAGATAAGTAATAATTTTGAAAGTACATAATTTTCCAAATTTTCTTCCTCCATTTCAATTTGCTTTCATGTTTGTCCTACCATGCTCAAGGCCGTGCCCAATCAAAAGTCCATTGATTTTTCGCGCCTCATATTCATATGAATTCTGATTCTTTCGTATCCATTCAAGCCAACCAACGTCTCAAAATCTTAAATTAGACGGAATCCGATCGTTATATTGTGTTTGTTTAGTGCTGCTATGAAATTTGTACTCAATTGTCATATTTCTACGGTAAAATTAAAAAAAAAATAAATTAGGGACTGTTTTGATTTTTAATAAAATTAAAATTTATTTTATTCGTCCACCAAACCCAACCTCTCCTTATTGACTAACCAAGTTTTAAGTTAAAATACAAAAAAAAAAGACCTTTAATTTTTTATATATTGACACATCACGTTCTTTTATAATTTTATATAACGTTGATAACTTATCTATATATCTAAAAATACTAAGAAAGTATTTTAATAACATATGATATCGAGCTATCAAATTATCGATTTTTCATATCAAATCTGATGTAGGACATATTAGGAATAAATTAGATATTTTAATTTTGATTTTAGGGATTTTAATAAATTAGAGATTTTGACTATTATTAGGGATTTTGACTTCTTAAATTGGGAATAATCCTAATTAGAGTTATTTCCTAATTAATAGTTTACTATTTTTTTAGGATTTAATTTTGGTATTTTCTAGTTTAACTAGGATTAGTATTATATTTCCTAATGGAAGTATATTTCTTAGTTAAGTTATGATTGTCGGCACTATAAATAAGTGTCTTTAGTTATTTTATTTCTTAGATTTGGTTGTTATTGTTTTTTTGATCTTTTAGTAAAAAGATTGTCTCCTCCCTTAATTTCACTCTATTTCTCCCTAAATTTCTTCTATTGTTCCTCCCTTTTCCTCTGTCTACATCTCCCTCCCTTTCTGTTAACTTAAGGAACCCCGTTCCTCATCAATTGGTATCAGAGCGTGGTTTTGATCCCCTCTTATACTATTTATCCTTTAGATTTTTGTTCAACCCATAAACCCCAAACCTCCTATCACCATTAATTTACTTTATTTTAATTTCATCTTCCATCACCCCTCCCAACAATTAAAAAAAAAATACAGTCACTATTCATCAAAGTTACTGTTCAGCATAATTACTATTCATCGACATACTGTTCACCAGAGTTACTGTTCACCGCGGGAACTGTTCACCAGAGTTACTGTTCAGCGCGACCATCATCATACTCTTCTTGTCGATATCTACAATGTGTCCTTCATTACAAACTTCAATACTCTCAATGATACAAGCCTCAGAAAATAGGAAAAACATTAGGATAGATACTTTGGAAAATAAATTGGAAAATAAAATGACAGAAATATTAGTAGCTTTAAAAGCTTTACAAGCTTCCGTTCTCGCAAAACAAGACTCTAATTTGGAGTCATCTACCAAACATAGGACTCAAGGGATCTTGGGTGCAATTCCTAAGAACCATGAGGACGAATGTGATGATTCTAGTGGAGATGATGAAGCAAGCAAGATTGATCTTGAGGAAGAGCATGAATCTATATGTGATATCAAGATCGAGGACATGATGAATTCTAATGATGATGTGAAATCTACATATGAAGAATCTCATGAAATCATTCAAGAAAATGATTTTATAGGTTGTGATTCATATTTGGGTTCTTCTACTACTATTGAGTCAACGGTGAAGTCTTCTATTGGGTCAACGGTCAAGTCTTCCATGGTGATTATTGTTTCTCCACCAATATCGAAGGCCGCTAAAGCATCAATAATTTTTCTATCATGTGTGCTTCCAATAGTGGATCGTCATGAAGTGAATATATGGATTAATGACTTTCCAATGATCGTGCAAGGCAAGACGTGGCGTTTCCTTGTGTATTGACAATTTCCTCCTTGACAACTCGCCAAGAGTCGAGTTCTTTCAAGCGGAGGAGAATTGATGTAAGAAATATTAGGAAGAAATTAGGGATTTTAATTTTGATTTTAGGGATTTTAACTATTATTAGGTATTTTGACTTCCTAAATTGGGAGTAATCCTAATTGGAGATATTTCCTAATTAATAGTTTACTATTTTATTTAGGATTTAATTTTGGTATTTTCTAGTTTAACTAGAATTAGTATTATATTTCCTAATAGAAGTATATTTCCTAGTTAAGTTATGATTGTCGGCACTATAAATAAGTGTCTTTAGTTATTTTATTTCTTAGATTTAGTTGTTATTGTTTTTTTATCTTTTAGTAAAAAGATTGTCTCCTCCCTCAATTTCATTCTATTTCTCCCTAAATTTCTTCTATTGTTTCTCCACTTTCCTCTGTCTACATCTCTCTCCCTTTCTGTTAACTTGAGGAACCCGTTCCTCATCAAAATCATATATGTTAATAACTTAGGTATAATTAAAAAATAGAAATAAAAAATTATTAAAACTAGAACTTAAGGTTATGTTTGTTTATATTTTTTAAATTCTATTTCCTAAAAACGTATATTTTTAATATATTTAAATTAATATAAATTATATATCATTTTCAAAATTCATAAAAATTTAAACTAAAAATACATTCTTCTAGAATATTGAAAATAAAAACTCAAAAAATACAACCAAACACAATCTAAGATTTGGCTATTTTTACCGTTTTGCGTAGAGCCTCTTGTTTTATTTTAATTAATTTACACAAAATTTTTATTAATAATTCTACTCCACGCCTTCATTTGGGTTTAATTGAGTCTCTAACAACCTATTAAATTTTTAATTTAATCTAAATCTAACAAATTATTAAACCAACTAAAAGTCAAAATGCGAGGCATCGAATAACAGAATATTATTTATAAAAAAAAAGGACACAGTCGCCTGCTTTCTGCACTCTCCATTACGCCTCTTTTCATACTCTGTCACTCGGACAGAGCAGCAACACAGTTTAGCCCATCGATGTTTTCAGCTACCAAGCCTCCCGCCTCCACCACCACCTCCTCCTCTTCAAAACCACCCAAACCCCCCACCCCCCCAAACCATAATCCTAAACACCACCACAACCCAAAAGCCATCATCGTCTACCAAGAGAACCACGCGCTCTCACGCGCCACCTTCCTCACCTGGTCGCAGCTCCTCTGGCGCCGCGCCCGCCGCCTCAAGCAGCTCTCCAGATGCTACCGGCACCACTACTGGGCTATGATGGAGGAGCTCAAGGCCCGGTACAAGGAGTACTACTGGGAGTACGGCGTCAATCCGGCAAAAGAACAGCCTCAGCAGCTTGAAGATAAAGATTCTGGTGGAGATGACAATAATAATAATAATAACAATGGTGTTGTGGAAGGCTGTGGAGAGAGCGTTGAGTTGAAGCACAATACGAGGTGCTTGTTTGTTGGGTGTAAGTTGAAGGCCATGGCTTTGACAAGCTTCTGTCATCTCCATATTTTGTCTGATTCTAAGCAGAAGCTTTACAAGCCCTGTGATTATGTTATCAAGAGGTATTTTTTTTTAAATTTTTGTTTTTGTTTTTATTGTTGTTGTTGAAATTTGGTTCAAGATTGGATTTTTTATGGTTAATTCTTTGGTGGCTATTTATGTGTTTTGGAAAATATGATTGATTCTGTTATTATGTATGTGGGATTGGATGGAATTGTGAAATATTTTCAAATTTTGTGGTTCTGTGGTTGAGATTTGATTTGCTTTGCAAATACTTAAAAGGGTTTGTATCTTTTTGTTTTTTGTTTCTTCGTTTGGTTTCAAGATTGGATTTTTAATGCTTAGTTCTATACTGGGTATTTATATGTTTCTCTAAATATGATGGATTTTGTTATTTTGTAAATAGGGATTGTAGCTGCTTCGAAAGGTTTTTAAATTTTTTAATTTTCTGGTTGAGTTTTGATTTGTTTTGCAAATATTTTTAAATGGTTTGTTTTTTGAAGAGGGTTCTTTATGTTAAAACAGTTAGGAATTTTACTGGCATGTCATGAAGATTTAGGAGAAGTATCGAAATTCTGTAAAATAATGGTTTTTATATAGCTCTAGATATTGACTGTGATCCAGAAGAGTTGTTATTGAGTAGGATATCTTTAAGCCGGATATTATGAAGGGAAATTGTTAAAAGAACTTTGACTTACATATGTACCTGGTAATCGCTTCTAGCTGTGGCTTAAAGTCCATTTTACGTAACTCAAGATTGAGTAGTCAATACATTTGCAAAGGGGTTTTGATTATGAAAGAAACAGGAGAGAAATCCATATTTGATTGGAGTTCCAGGGGTTCAGATTCGCTGAAGTTAGTGGTTGTTGAAACCTCTCTTGTGCTTGTAATGAAACTGTGATTTATTAATGTTGAAACCACTGCCAAACACATACCGTACAGGAAAGGTTGTGATTTATTAAAGGAATCATTTATGGAAAGCTAACAGTTTGAGAATTGAAATGGTTTGTGAACAACAATCATGAAGCCATTTTTTGATGAAATTAAGCATATATTTCTCTGATGTATATATTGATAACTTTGCTGGAAGTCATAATTTGTAGGTTATCAAATTTGAATACAAACCAGTGTAAATTACAGATTGCATATGGATGACATACATGTTTTACTCCCAACTTTAAGATACTGTGTGTCATTACATACTCCAAGCTCCATGTTTCAATTTGCAAGTGTTTACCCTGTTTGAGAGCTGACATTTCAATTGTTTTCATATATGTAGTGCTCCGGCAGGACCCATAACATGTGGAAAACCTATTTTAAGATCCACTGTGCCTTCGCTCTGTACAGTCCACTTTCAAAAGGCTCAGAAACATGTTACTAGGGCTCTGAAGAAAGCAGGCCTTAATGTTTCCTCTTCTAGTAAGCTTGCTCCGAAGTTCCATGTTATAGTGGCAGAATATGTTCATCAAATTCAAGCCAAACGAAGAAATGCACTGAAGAAGACTAAAAGTGAAGTCAAAGAAGAAATTGCTAGATGAACCTTGTAGTTGGCAGTGGCAGACATGATTACATGAGTTCTGGTGTAAATTGAGCAAGAACCAAAGGTGAGTTATTAAATTTTGATTCGTCTCTTGGTCTGCGTGTTTTTTGATCAGTTAGGTATGCAATTTCTTTAGTTTTATTCTGAATCTCATCAAGCTAATTGTGGTTTGTTTTTTCAGGTTTTACTTGCTTGAATTGGTATAAGATCACTACATATTGGCATTTACTTTTAAGTTTTAAGAAATAGATAGTAGACTGTCAATTATGTGAGCGAAGGACATCCTCCACTCCATGCGGTTAAACATTCTGCTTGGCTGGATAAAAAGTTATAGCAAATATAGAACTTTGATATGTGAAACCATTGTTTTAGACCTTGTAAAATAACTAAACATTCCGAAGTGGTGCATGTGGGTGTGTGGATGGGTAGTTGTTTTAAGTAAAATGCAGGACTACTGGCTTGTTAGTGATTATAGACATCTGTAGTTAATGTGTATTGAGCTAGCCATGAAGGATAAAGAGCGGTAAAATTTGCCAATAACCGTGTTATAGTTGATTTTCCACTTGTCTATGTTAATGACGTCTTATGAAGTGCTATTTTGTCGCCATCTTTTAATGTACACTATCTTCATTATCTTGTACTCTTGTTACGTCGTTATAATTATGAGCTTGTCAAAATAATGTTACCAACATAAAGTTGAGATAAAGTTGAAATTTTTGTAACAGAAGTTGACATATTATATCAAGTATTATCGGACAAAATTGTTTTTTAGTCATGACTATGTTAAGAATTTTATAATAAAATAGTAGTACATCTCATATGACAAATATAATGTTTCATATTATAAATACATCCATGAACATTTCTTCCCTTGGTAACAATATTTCTCGAGCATATGAGCAGCAAAAATAATTGTACCTTGTACCACGTGAGTTTTGAAAACAATCGTGAAAAGAGACATGTGAAGACAGTAAAATAATCTAACCCAAAATATACCAACTTGAATGATTGAACCTGAAGACTGAAGATAAACAGAAAGCTTATATTCACAGCTTCACATGCAGACCACGTGCAACCAAATGCACCCGACAAAAATGCATCAAGCACTAATAGAAGAAGCCAATGTGTTATAAATTCAGAGATCAGGACTCAGAAGAGTGATCCCGACTATTGGAACCGCCATCGTGTTTATAGGACCGTTTACTATGGCGATGGTGTGAACGTTTTTCCCTATCCCTAGAGCTCCTTTGGTGAGTCTTATCTTCCCTGTCCACAGAGCTCCTTCTGTGGTAGCGATCTTCCTTGGACCTTCTGTTAGTGTGATCTTCCCTGTCAATGGAGTTCCTTTTGTAAGAATGATCTTCCCTTTCTGTAGTGCTATATTTGTAATAACTTTCCTTTTCTTCTATCTCCACAGAGCTTCTTTTCCGAGAGCGGTCTTCCCTTTCCATAGAGCTTTTATGATGTAAATTCTCTCTCTCCCTAGAGGTGCTTCTACGAATGCGTTCTTTGCTGTGCTTAGAGCTCCTCTTGTGAGAGTTTTCTTCCTTCCCCGTAGAGCTCCTTTTCCTTCTAGGCGGTGAGGGAACCTACAATGAAAATATGAAAGAAAATCATTAATAAAATAGATTTTACAAGTTCGGTTGGAGAAATTCTTGAAGGCAACATAACCCAAAGCAAAACCAAGATTATTTGGCATTAGTAATAATTTGAGATTTAATATTAATCTAAAAGAGTTAGGTAACGACCAGTATATTTGGAGATCGGGGGAGAGAGGCAACATGTGAAAGAACAATGGGCTCTGATAATCAATTCGTCAATACTCATTTAAGTTTCTTTGACCATTCAGAATTTCGTATAAGTACATGAAATGCTTATCAAGCAAATAGCATCCTCACAAGAAGATATACAGAGCTCTAAAATATTAGTCACATAAAAAGGAAAAATACCTGATAGCGAGACATAAATCTTCCTTCTGGTGGAGGTGGAATTCCAAGCCTTTTCAGATCATCATATGGGATTGGCCGCCTGCTCTTATAAGAGGGTGATATACAGAATCAATAATTAGATATGAAAAATTTAGTGTAATTTTCAACTACAGATAGCTAAAAGAAAGCAACTTCAATTACATCCCCATGAATTGAAATTTTACAGCAAGACAATGTTACTTAGAACCATAACAAGAATTCACATTTCCAAAGCAATACAATAAATTTCCACCTAATAAAAGTTCATCATCTAGAAATAAATAGCACAAGCCTTAGCTGAACGCTGTTTTGAAAACAACAACTGCCATTGATATGAATGGTTTAGGTGGGTCAAATTAAAGCAAATTCTAGTTCCACAGATAAAATAGGAACAACCAAACTACATATAATACTAAACTTAAAATGCATACAGAGGAGCGCGGAATGGTCTTTCTCGTCCTCCAAAACGAAGCTGTCCTGATTCTTTCTTACCACCAAGGCCGCCTCCTGTTGACAGGGAAAAGGAAAGAAAAACCTAGGATTGAATGTTATAGGTGCTAAGGTTTGCAGAAACCAAGCAATATGATACTAAACAACTGACCTAACCTCCTTGGAATCCACCCAGGCATCAACTGTTGTCTTGAGTAATCAACCATAATTACGCAATCGTCAATAAGGGAATGGTGAGCATCCTGCAATTCCAGACAAAAACACCAAGCACCATCGTTCGTAAATTTCTATGACCCTCCACAGGCAAGTGTCCAGCTAGGAAGACCCCACTGGAAAATAAATATTCGCAGGGGTACATTCAACAATACAGTTCTTGATATGTTTAAGTATGTTGGCAACGGACACGTGTCTCTATGTGCTGGCCATCCACACAATTTAATGTTGGAAATCACTCGTTTGATTCACAACAGATACCTAAAGCAGACACTCTCGAATTTTTTTTCTTTTTTTTCTTTCTTTTTTTTTTTTTTTTTAAACAGGCATATATATGTACTTTATAAACTCCTCACAATGGACAAGACTCCAACAACCAATATATTGTAAATTATCACGCATTAAAGATTCAGAAGAATTACAATTGTAAAAAATGCATAAATTTCAAGGAAAAAAAAAGAAATTCATTTACTTGGAGCCAAATAGATTTTCCAAAAGACAAAAGAAGTGGCTAAAACAATTAAATCTAAGCACCTCATATGCACGTCGCATCTCTCTTTCAGTTTCATACTCAACAAAAGCATAACCTCGTGATGCACCCGTTACTGCATACATACAAGAACTTAAACAAAATTAAGAAACATTTCAAATTGAACTATGACAACCATAAAAATTTCACAAAACAACAACTTTACCGATGTCCCTCACCAAACGCAAGTTCTTGACCCGACCATACTTGCTCATTGCCTGAAACAACCAAAACACCATTAATTCTCAAAACAAGCAGATATACTAGTTTTAAAATCCATAGAAATCTTTTCCGGAAATACACAAAATTGTTTCATATCTGCTCTGAAATTCTGAAAATTATTGCAAAACCCTCCAGTATTTGTCAAAATTTTCATAAATCTTCCTCAAATTAAAAATTTTTTAAAATTCTGCCATAAATTTCTGAAATTTATTACAGAATTGTCATAAAATCCCAAAATTTCTGAAATATATTCATAATCCTCAATCCTGACAAAAATCTAAACCAATCTTTTTCTCAAAACTCTAGGTAAACCTTGACATAGCATAGAACAGTGAACAAGGATTACTTCAACTCCTATCACATTCTGACACTCTACAAGCACTCAAGTCAAATTCAACTCAAACGAACAAAATCCTATCTAACCTTGTGGAGGGTGGTTTCAGTAGTGAGGTGGGAGAGACGGCCGACGAAAACGGTGCAATAAGGGTCGCCAATAATCTTGGGGTCACCCAGGGGGTCATCTGCCAAAAAAAATTAAATTAAATGGAATAAAGAAAATAGCAAGACTTGGGGGATCTAGAAAATTAAAGAAAAAATTTATACATACAGAGGCCAGCTGAAGAGCAGAGAAGAGCCCGATAAACGGCGTTGTCGTGAGGGAGAACGTCAGTTCCGTCAATGCTCCCCGCCTGAATCGGATGGTACGACTCGGCATAGAACACCGAGTTTATATCGCGGCCGCTCATTGATTTTGACACCGATTCACCGAACAAAGCAAGCCGAAGATTTGAATTTGATTCCCCAGATTATCAAACGAATTGAAAACCCAAAAGCTGGTACTCTATTTTTTAAGAGTCATTTCATCAAACATCTTGAGCTCATAACGCGAAACTCCAATTTCAGATACAACGTGTCTACTTATTGGTGATTCAAAGAACAAATTTATCAAATTTTTCAGTGTTTGGACCAAACCAGATTATCTAAGATTGGAGCTTTGAAGTGGGAAAGATGAGCCACGTTGAAGTCTTCAGGCTGCTTTTTCCTTTTTTTTTTTATCCTCTTTTACGCTTCCCGGTTGATGTAAAAGAAAGCGCCAACGGAAAATTATCAAGACACCCCGTGACTTTGATAAATCATTTTTCGCCCTCTTTTACACAGATTTTAGCATCAACACTCTTAACAGTAATGTCCAATACACAACTCAAAATCCATTTGATCCATTAATGTACAAGGGCTCAACTGAAGTGGTGCTTTTTCGGAGATCAATTCAATTTGGAAATATATTACAAATTGAATAGCTAATGGTTGAAATATGCCGTGGCAAGGAAGCTGTGTCCTTTGTGTTGGGCCTAATGGGCTGTAATGTGGGCCTAACCCAAAACAATTTAAGCCCACGAATCCAAAAAGGCAAGTCGGCGAGTCATTAAAAACGAAATCAACTTTGTGTTAAGATTAATATTTTTTACAGTATCTTAAACTTAAATCTTAAATCTATTTGCTTAAAAGAATATTATATTATAAACTTTGTACTTTTCTGTACGATTATCCTTAAAAGAATATAATCAAATACTCCTATTTAATTAATCAGATAATGTGATAATATATTCTCTTTCCTAAAATCATTATTACTTGAAGTTTATTTTCTTATAATATTAAAATTAGAAACACAAATATGATGATTAATTTACTACTCAGTTTAAAATTGATTACATAATCTGTTTAGAGTAATAACAAGTTTAACCGATTTAAAATTTTATTTCCCATGTTTTAAAGCAAAATTTGTTTGTGTAAAATTAATTGGAAAAATTGAAAAAATAGACATAATTAGGGGGCTTAGTTAAAAAATGGACACATCTTAAAAAATTTTCATGTCATAGACACTTTCTTAACAAAAAGACTCAAATACCCTTTAAAATTTAATTGATTCCTAAACTTTTTATTTCCCCTTTTCCTTCACTTATCAGTTATCGTGTCTTATTTCCATAACCGTGTTCTATTTTCATAGCTGTCCGTCTGTTGTTGTCTAGCTTCCAATATACTGTCGAAAACGCAATCCGAAACGCAGCAAGAGGAACGAGAAACTTATTCTAGATTTGGGGATTTGAGGTAGATTTTAGGGATTTTGAATTTGAGGATTTGAGTTTGAGTTCGTATTTTGTATTTATTCTGTGTTTGTGGGGTTAAATGAAGTGTTATTTAGTTGATTTTTTTGTTTGATGTGTGTAAAAATGGTGAAAATCGACATCTTTTTTTCGTTATGAAGAAGACACTCGACAGTCGAGTTGTGTCGGATGCAAGTAATGTCGAGTGTCGAGTTGTGTTCGATGCAAATAATGTCGAGTGTCGAGTTGTGTCGGATGCAAGTAATGTTGAGTGTCGAGTTATGTCAAGTTGTGTTAGATGCAAGTAATGTCGAGTGTCGAGTTGTGCGAGTTGTGCGAGTTGTGTCGAATGAAATAATGTCGAGTGTCGAGTTGTGTCGGATGTAAGTAATATTGAGTGTCGAGTTGTGTCGGATTAATGTGTCGAGCGTTTATCTAGCAAGCGCACAAGTCTTTTACTTTTAATTTCTTTTTAGTCAACATAGTTTGTAATTTGATCATTTCATACCTGAAAATAGTGTTGGATGCAAGTAATCAAATGCAAGTAATTTTAAAGGGGTATTTGAATCTTTTTATCAAGAAAGTGTCTATAACATAAAAAATTTTTAGAATATATCTATTTTTTAATTAGACCCTCTAATCACGTCTATTTTCTCAATTTTCTCAAATTAATTCTCAAAAGGCTTTTATAGAATGCATGGGAAGAGCATTAAATGTCTTTTATTAAAGGGAAACTCTAAAGACTCCCTAAAAAGACCCCCACTGTGTGAGGAATTTGTTACTGAATAAGAATCTTTTACTTAAAAGTCAATTCTACCCTTTTATCTTATTTGACATTATTAAAAAAAATCTGATAACATTAAATTAAAAATATTATTATTTAAACAATAAAATGAATAAAAGCTTCGGATTTTCTTAGTAATCAACCAAGAAAATCTCTTCTTTTTCTCCCTTATTTTCTGGTTGTCAGTCCCTAGTGTTGGAGAGTTCGATACATGTGTGCTGGACCGGTGATAAAGATGTTGAGGTTGTTGTTGACGTCTACAGTGAAGGAGATAGCCAATGAGATTGTAGTGACAGAAAGCTGAATCTGGAGAAAGGTGGTTTCTGCTAAGGATTGGGCTACACACGAATCATGTAATTGAAAAAGTGAAGGGATTAATCGAGACGGGAAGAAGAAGCGTTAGGGATTTGGGCTTAAACTCACGGTGGAGAACTAGAAGAGAGAGGAAATGGCGACAGGTATACGAGAGAGGAGAGAAAATAAAATCAAAGATTATATTTTTATTAGTTTTTAAGCAAATTTTACTATTTTATAATTTAAATGTCAAATATACCTTTACAGTCCTTATTTTTTTTTTTTTTGGTTTTTGACAACAGTCTAAAATTGAGGGTTTCAATATTACTCGATGAAAAATGGGGGTCACAAGAGTTTGACCAAAACAAGGGGTCTTTATGGTATTTCTCTTTATTAAGCTTCCTGGCTGTTTCTTGACTTCGAGGCTTCGTCAGGTATCATTTTTGGGAGAGAGGGAGAGGGGAAAAAAATGTCTTCAAGGTTTAGAAAATTGGTAAAAATTATCACCAAAACCCCTAATAATTTATCAAAATTGTCACAGAACTTCCTCTTAAATTTCAAAACTTTTACAAATTTCGGAAATTTATTACAAAATTGGCGTAAAATGCGGGATGATATAAACTATTTAAGGGCGCAATAGCTCCATGCGGACCATGCAACGGGTGCTCAACGCAAGTATTATAATATAATATTTAAACTATTTGAAGGAGCTACTAATATTTTTCATTAATTTTTCTTTCAATTTTGTGATAAGAATTAAAGTAAATAAAAGTTAAACTTATACCTTATATTAATATTTATTATGCTTTTCAAGTATGATGTCCAAAAGCTTCATTAAAAAAAAGATTAAATAAAATACACGAAATACGGTAACACAATACGCAAAGAATTGTCGTTTTAATCAAGTTGAAACAAATTAAAATTGCATATTTTATATTCTGCAAATTACTTACGTATAATGTGAAATACAACTATAGTTTTGACTTCTATAGTTGGTAGATTAAATAATAAAGATTATTTTTTTTAAAACACCGACGTCCCTCGTTCTCCGAACCTGAGGTTTGGAGTGATTGAATTTTTAAACGGCCGAGATTTCGTTACCTGGCTCTTCTCAAAGCGTCGTCACACTCGCAGCTGAAGCGCATTTCTCGTTTTTGTTTTCTCCATCTCTCATATGGCTTGTGCTGGTAAAGCTTTGCTTTGGTTTTCTTTTCGTCGTTCTTTAAATGTTTCATTTTGTGTGTTGAAGATATTTTTGCAATGACACGTTAGTTTTTTTTTTTTTTTTTAAAAAACGCTTTGTCTTTCTAGTTAGACTCTGTTTTGTTGGTGAGAAAGTTTGATTCATTGCACACAAACCTTTGCAAGCAAACCAATTCAGCCGATTAGGATCGGAAAGATTATGATTATATTTTTCTTGTTGTCATTGTGCTCTGAGCTGTTGCTGCACCTCGAGTTTTGGTTGCAAAAGATGCAAGAGGTCCGGTGCCACCGTCTGGGCTGTCTGGCTGTACAAAAATCCCAGGCGGTAAGGGAGGTCATTGTGTTGGAAAGCACGGATGAGAGTGAAAGAGCCAGCACTTTTTCTATAATATTCTTGAATAATTTGCGATTTCCGCCTCTATAGCTTTAATACCTTGTTTTGGCTATTAAGGACTGCTTTTTTTATTGAATGAATTCCAAGGCTGTTGGCTTGAATATACTGCTTAAGTCATCTCCAATATGGTTGATTTCTTAGCTTCTTAATCGACTCAAACTTCGGTTCCTGACACAGGCTGAAACCTAGGCATGAAAGCTGTCAACTTTTATTGTTGTTGCTTGGTGTATTTATGGTGGTTTCATTATCTTCAATAGCATCTCTCTTAGCCAAGTTTTTCTTGATTCTAATCTGCATATGGCTACGTTACTGAAATATTGATATTTATTGCTATTATTAGCAATTAGACTTGCGCTTGATAATTTCTGTTTTCTGGATCTCCATAGCTCTAATGCCTTGTTTGGCGTAACAAATCCGCTGCTTGCTGCTTCCTTGCATCATTAGCGGTTAACAATTCTGATTCAACTTTGGCTATTAACGACTTCTTAACGAATTCCATGGCTGCTTTTCTTATTGAATGAATTCCATGGCTGCTTTGGTTCAATTTTAGAGTAGCGCAGTATGTGCTGGCTTGACTATACTTATCTGCAATATTGATTTCTAGCTTCTTAATCAACTCTTAACTTTGGTCCTGATGTAGGCTCAAATCTAAGCATGAAAGCTGTCGACTTATATGTATATTTTTTGTTTGATCGATGTTGTGGTGTTTTCATTATCTTCAACGGTATCTGTCTTAGCCAAATTTTTCTTGAATTGAATCTGCAAATGTTTGGATGAACGAACTTATAATATGCAACAACAATTCTCACCAAGTTCCATATGTCCTTGTGGAAAATCAAACCACTAATGATCGCCACGTATAACATTGATAGCACTGTTTGGTTTGCTGCTTCAATGTCACTTCGTCACGACACATCCACGTCTCTGAGTCCTGAGATTTCATCTGGCAACATTCATCTGAATCATCTCTGAGTCTACACATCTATGTCTGCAAACGTTCATCTCTGAATCCGGACAAAGATTATTATCCATATTCGTGTCTTAAATGTCCCTCTTTACTTGGGAGGGTAAAATGTGCATACCGGGAAGGTTGAACTCGGGACCTCCGCTGGTGGGTTCATGAAGATTGACCAGGAAGCCTGCCATTGTTAGCTGTTTTGAATCGTTTTATATTTATTTAAGAACTTATTTTGAATTGTGTAATTCCAACCATCAATGGCCTTAATCATGGCTGTTAACTCCATGCTCATTCATTTATAAGCAAATAAAATTTATTTCAGTAAACTTCTTAAAAAATTAGAAAATGAAATAAAAAGAAAATAAGTTGGTTTTGATGTTGCATTATTTTAGTACTCACAAAGATATGTCTAGAAAAACTTGAAAAAATTTGAGGTATTTAACTAGCTATTAACAAAGGTACTTGGACCGGCCCCAACCCAGGTGGAAACCCCAGCCCTGGAGCAGTCTCGGAAGCGGGTCCATTTTTTAAATATGTATTAAAATATTTATTTAATTATATATTATCTAAATTTTATATATTTGAATATATTATACAATTAGCATAATTCTTTGTAATTTCTAAAATTTTACATTTTCATTATATTTATTAACTTATAAATCATAAATGCATACTAATTTGAGATCATTACAAGCAAGTATTATAAAATACGATATAAACTTTGTTAATAATTTTAGAGATTATATTTACCAAAACAAAACTTTTGGAGTAGAAAGTACAATATACCGGGTCTGTGGCCAAGGAACCGTGTGGAAAAATTTAGTTCAAGTATATAGCATTAATACTTTTACATTTATTTTCTTATAAGATTAATATTAAACACATAAATATGATGATTAATTTAATACTCAATTTAAAATCAATTACATAACCGTTTTAGGGCAATACCAAGTTTAACCGGTTTAGAATTTTCTCTTCCTATGTTTTAAAGCAAATTTTTTTTGTCTAAACTTAATTCTCGAAAGGCTTTTATAATAGAATGCATAAGAAGAGCATTAAATGTTTTCATGATAAATTCACTGAAAATTAAGATGAGTGAAATCAGGAGGTGAGTGAAAGTTCCAATTATACGCATCCGAATATTAGGGTGAGCAATCGTAGAGGAATCGTGCGAGAATGGAAAGCATTATATTATTATTATTATTATTATTATTATTTATTTATGAATGGTTAGAGCGTATTAGTTTAGACTTATTTACTGACTAAAAAAACTTTTTTAATGTTAAAAGTTCTTTTAAAATTTTTTTGTGTCATTTAGATGTCACATGAGGAGAGCTTATGGATGATTAAAAAGTTCTTTTATGTCTACTGGAAAAAACCCAAAATTGAGACTTTCAAAAAAAGCTTTTTTTGAGCTTTTTTAAAGTTAATATCAAATATGCCCTATTTAATTTCTAATATTTTACTTTATTTTTTTATATTAATACTCTATATTAGTAATTTAATTATAACAAGTGTTTCTATAATTATCTCATCAACAATCAATAACTTTTCGATAAAAACTCTATTTTTATAAGATTTATATCAAAAAGATCTATTTCGATAAGCTTCACTTAAAGATATCGAAACAAAACATGCCCTTATAATACCCATGAGCCAAAAGCCACTTGGTATAGTATCATAATAGTAGTCAGATTTTGGATTTAATACTTTATTACGTATTTTGGAAGTAGGTACACATGATTCTCGGCCTCTCCTTTAGATTCGTTTCATTATTATTATTTTAAACTGTAGAATAAATAACCTTTGGACAAGGTTTCATGATTCTCTATAATATTCTCTTTTGGGTTTATTATATAAGAAAAGTAATATAATTTTTAGTTAGTTTTCTCATATTAGCAGGAGATTAGTGATGACGCGGCTCTTCTAATTAGGTTAAAGTGTACGTTATTAGAGGACAAAGAATACTCTAGACGATTAGCCATCACTCTGTCCATTATTATTATATTTTTATATAAGAAGAGTTGTTTGAAACCCTAATTATAATAAATTATCATAATTTGTCCATCATTATTATATTATCACCTTATAAAATAATCCTAAGCCCAATTTCATTCAACCCAAATCTTACCAAGTCGTCCATTGTTATTATATTATAATAATAATAATATCTTACACCTTTTTTTTTCTTAAGTATCTATCTATCTAATATCTTAGTAATACTTTTAAAATATTTTATTTATAATTAATCTTTAACAAAATTTACGGCTTTGCATGAAAGTTATTAGAATACTCTAGACTATTAGTCATCTCTTTGTCCATTATTATTATTATTTTATTATTATTATAATATTTTTTTATAACTTTATTATTAATTTTAAAACGATAATATTTTATTTTATTTTTATAAGAAGAACGGGATTAGAAAGGCCTTTGCACGGAAGGTCCTGGATCAGGTAATAGAATTTCAAAGAGTAGTGAGAATCTACAGGTGATCTTTATTATGTTACTAAACTGAATTTTTGGGATTGGAAAGGTCTCTAATTTTTTTAATATGAATAAACTAAATCGAAGTTAAACTTTTTTCCATTCACATTAATATTGGGAAGTTTCTTAAAGACGCTAAACTTAGTTTTTATTTCATATAGCTTATGATTTTTTTTAACGATATATATTTTGTTTTACATATATATATATATATATATATATATATATATATATACATATATGTATATGTATATGTATATGTATATATACATATATGTATATGTATATGTATATGTATATATACATATATGTATATGTACACATACACCTCAATAAATTGGTGTCTTGAAGTCTTCTTTATTTGTCAATGAATTCTTTAACCTTATGTTTATTGTTTGTGATTGTTGATTGATTACAAATTTTATTGCTTATGATATGTTGTCTTCTATTTTGACCTTAAAAAGATGGAATTTTTTATGTTTACACGCCTTTACCATGATTCCTTGAAAACCAAACATAGAGTTGTAAAGTGAATGAACTTCTAAAACCTAATGTACTGCTTTACAAGACCAATTAATCGTATCAGAAAATTTTCCTCCCCCATTCCCTCTGCTTTCATCAATTTTCACCGGGAATCTAGCTAACTTGAGTATTGAAGGGTTTAAACTTTACATTGGGAAACCCTCTGCCCCTGCTAATGCAGTGCTTGCCACATCGCATAACGAGTAGTCCAAATAAAGAACAGTCTTATCCAATGGAGAAAACCTATCATTGTTGAAGAACTGAGTATTATATTCTGATCGTAGTTCACTACCCCTTCGTAGCACCTGTTCCTCTATCATTGGCATTGATTTTCATGCATCAACAATTATCAATCAACAATTATCAATAGGCTGCTTTTAAATTAAATAATTTCTTGACATGATATTGGATGATAAGGTCCTGAGTCAGAATCTTCAAGTGTGCGTGCGTGGCAGATTGACTGACCATCGCTGTCAAAAAGGGCAGCTAAGGACAACCGTCTCCATCAGGATCCGGCGATAAAAGTACAAAAATATAACATTTGGATTCTACAAATAATAAAGGCAAAAAAAAATCTATCCACATGGCAGAAGCGTAGCGTACCACTTTTGCACGGGCAACAAAAGCTTCAAGGCCTCTTCTGGTATCTTCTTGAGACGAAGAAGAAAAAAAAAAGTCAAGTGGTGCGTTAAAAACGAGTTTTGCTACGTACAGTAATTATATTATAATAAATAAATAACATAAATATATATCTAAAAAACATTAATAAATAAGAAAAAAATCGTATTTATAATTTTTATATATTTTTTATTTATGATTTTTTTATATATAAATTATATACATTTATTTATGATTTTTATATATTTTTTATTTACGATTTTTTATATAATTTTTATTTATTTATTTATGATTTTTATAATATAATTATAATTTTTTTGTTACAGTATAATTATTGTATGTACCGTAGCAAAACCCGTTAAAAATGCTAAAATTTTATACTTCCTATTTAAATATATATCTTATTTAAACAAAGTCTATTATAACTTATTTAAACAGAGTCTATTATAACTAGATGTTTGTCCAACAAGTGTGTTACTGTTACACATTTTATGACTGTGGAGCATTCTCAATGGCTGTCTAGTTGATAATTTTTTTTTCCTTTTAAGTTTATTTCTACTAAAGTTGTACTAATGGTATATATCAAAATACACTATTAATCTATAATTTAATATATGAATTAACATATCAATTTGAATTAAATTTGTTTAATTCGGTTTAGATCAAAAAATTATAATAATTTTCGTTTAGTAGAATATATATTAAATAAATTTATGTTTCAATATAAGCGTAAAATATGTATTTTACCAATCAAGTTATAATTTATTATTGAAGACTAATTATATTATTCAACAAGCCACGTCGGACTTAGTGATTATTTAACTTAAAAGCTTAAATAAAAAAAAAAAGACCTAATTTTATATTCAATAACTTATTATTGAATAAACTTATATACTGCCTTTTCAGTTTGATGGTCCCTTATTGCTATAAATAGAAAAGCAATAATCAACTTTGACTGCTGATCAGGAATTTGGGACGAGGAGTAATACTAAAATAATGACATGTGGATAGATGGAATATTAAAAGGGCAAATATTATGGACTTCCTCTAACCTACCTTTATGTTTAATACCTATTTAAAAAAATTCTTATTGATTAAATATAAAACAAACAATCAATTCTCAAATTAACTATCAAAAAAAAAATTAATTACAATTGCCTTTGCCTTAATGTTGACATGCTTGAAAATATATAATAATATGCCATAGTGATATAGCTACAATATATCATTTTAATTTTGTTTCGACCTTTTGACCATGACACATATAATTCTTGAAATGATGAATATTCCAAGATGTATATATTTGGGCGGTCACAACAATTATTTTCATTTTGTTTGGAATTATTCTCTTTGTTCAATGATTTAAAATATTTGATAATCATGTGATTGCGTGGAGTTATGGCTGATGTATGTACATACATGCATAACCTATACATGTATCTATAGCCAAGTTGATCTTAGCATGATTTTGCGTTGCTCACCCGTAAATTTCTCTTCCCTTAAATTCAAAACATTTGTGATACATATGCAACATTAAGAGCTAGGCAGAGAACATTTCACTGCTAATTACTGAGATTGAGACTCAAATTAAAGATAAAATTTGGTCGAATGCAGCTCTTTGAAGGAGAGCTCTTAGGCCAAGGAGATGAGAATAATAGTTTAAAGGGGTGGTCGAGAATGGGAGACACGGAAGCCGCGCCCACGTTCTCCTCATGTCTCACTCTCTATCTTTATTACTCATTCTTCTTCTCATATCTCACATTCATGTATGTATATTAACAATTCATAAACTTCACTCCTTACATGTGTTTTGGGCATCACGAAGAAGAAGATTGGAATCTGGATTCCTCGTCCGATGCTTTAGGAAAACATTTTTTCTTTTAAAAGAATATAATTAACGATAATATGCAAAATGATATATAATAGATAAATATAAATATTATTAGAAACATTTCTAATAATAAAATCTTCAATAACTTTAGTAAATATATCGATATAAAAAATAATAAAATAACAATAAAATAATTATATAATTGCTAGTAATTGTAAAACAAGGTTAATTTCATGCATATAATATATATCAAGTAGTCATTTGAATTAAATTATATAGTTAGTAACTTTCATACAATCATTTAATGAATTATCTTTTAATTATAGCAGAAAATTTTATTAATTCAATATAAAATTAATTTTGATTAAATTATAATAATGATGTATTGATAATAACAAGTAATCAATAATATAACTAATTATATATGATCGATCAATAGAGAATGAAGAGATTCATCCTCACTTATATGAATATATATATATATATATATATATATATATATATATATATATAAATAATATTAAAACAAGAAAATTGTGTTCCAGTAATTTCTACAAAATTGACTCTTATTAACAATTCCAACTCATATAGATTGTAGAAAATTTTTGTTTCTTCTACTGATTACAGTTTTTTCAGTCAAATAAATATCAGGCCAAATTGGTATTTGATGCTTATTTAGGCTTCCAGCTAAGCACAGGCCAAACTTTGAGCCTCTGCCAATTGGGGTGGGTTGACGGGGCTTGGAATAGTTTTATAATAATGCATTGGTTTTGTCCTTACGTGTCAGCATGTTAGACTTTTGAGTGCGCTTCAAAGTGGACGTGTCTCTCACGGGTCGCTCTACAGTTCACTTCCAGCCGCTTGCCTCTTTTGGAAAAAAAGAAAGTTGTAAAACGGTGAAAGAAGTTGTAAATGCAGCCAAAAAAAAAAAATTGTGAATAGAGCAGCTGTATACAGCTGTTGCACTCTTGCCAAGCCCGCCCTCACACTCACCGCCGCTTTATATAACACTCACTTCTTTCTTTTCTTTGTACTCTGCATCTTCACTTCTCTTTTCTGAGAGAAACCCGGAGAAAAGCTAAGCAATGTCTTCTATAATGAAGAATGATAAGTTACGAGTCACCATGAAAGATTCTATCAAAATCCAACATGAGCAAAAGGGTTCAAAACCATGCCTCTATTACATGACTTCTGCTGGTAATATTTCTCTCTGCTTCTGTTTTCTTTTCTTTCTTCTTCTCGTTGTTTTTTAAAGGTTTGAATTTGTTCAATTGAAGAAATTTTCATGGTACTTAATTTGTATATTTAACAGAGAAGTTTTTTGTGGGATTTTCTTTCAACTTTATCATCGATTTCTAGTTATGCTCTGTTTGGAATGTACATTTTTTTTTCACTCATTATGCATACAAAACTTTGGCAGGCAAACTCATTCATCTGATCAGGATGGCAAAGTTTATGATGATCATTTTCTTGTTGGTTTCCTTCTCGGAGCCAGCTGCAGCAATACCGAGGCCTTTAAACAAGATGAAGATGATGCTGCCGTCTCGAATTCTGGTTACAGAAGATGCAAGAGGCACCGTGCCACCTTCTGGGCCATCTGGCTGCACAACAATCCCGGTGAAGGGGGGAGGAAATTGTCGTGGAAACCACGGCTGACGACAAGAGAGTTATGCTAAACTGCAGAAACAGAGTCGGCGTGGTTTGTCTTAAACTCATTGACAGTCTCCTGGACAGCATGCCTATGTCGTACCATTTTCACGTGCCAAAACACTGAGTTCGCTATTTTATAGTATCCAACGCCGCAATGTTTGAAAAAATTTAATTTGTTTAAGAAAAGAAAAATACATATCTGCTCTTTTTAATTATTGATAATGAAGGGTTGAGTAAGATCAGTTAGTATATTAAATAATATTGTTCATTTATTGGACCATTACTTTATATATAATGGAAACTGTTAGAGTCCGGCAGTTGCATGATACAGAGCATCACTGTAGCGGGGTTAATTGGCTGGCTGACAAATGGCATGAACGTCCAAGAAAGGACAAAGAAAATAACAGGCTAAAACAGCTTAAAGAAACCGGTTTCACCCCGCGTCTTTACCACGTCTATCCTGCCACTTTTTAATATTATATAATTATTATTTTAATAAATTTATGCTTTTAGTAAATGAAGATAGGAAATATAATTTATTAATTTTATTAGCATAATATATTATAAAAAACAGATTAATTAATAACATAA
This sequence comes from Boswellia sacra, assembly GCA_013180625.2. Classification (NCBI taxonomy): domain Eukaryota; kingdom Viridiplantae; phylum Streptophyta; class Magnoliopsida; order Sapindales; family Burseraceae; genus Boswellia; species Boswellia sacra. Next base: position 173,558 of record SNVD02006777.1, on the reverse strand, counting down.
CAATATTATAAGGAAAAATAATTTCGCATAGCATAACTGCCTTAATCTATTATGTACATTTTATAAATACTTAAATTAAGTCCTTGATCCAACGGTTTATAAATCTGTTATATCTAGACATGGTTTGGACTGTACTATGACTCATATAAAATGTGTGGTCCAGTAAATAAATTGTTTGAAAAATATATTGTATCTATACACATTCCATTTTTATTCTTGAAAATTTTAAGTATAGTTTTACAGATCATGCAGACTAAAATATTTAATTAATACAAATGTTAGAATGTTAAATTAAATATTTGATTTTAGCTAAATTTGGGTTCGAGAAGGCAGCCCATTTGGGAATTTGTAACAAATGCTTGAAAAGATGATGGTTGCTAGCTTAAGTAATGGTCGGTTGCTAGACTTGTCATTTATGGTTTGGTGACGGTGGTTATATGTGTAGTAGAGGTAGTTTGGTTAAGGTGGTGATGGTTTTTTCGTTGTACAATCATAAAAAGAGTCTGTCGTGCCTCAAAGGCAACGCCATACAGCCAACCTTAGAGGGTGTGTTGAGTACGCATGCTAATGTGGTACTTATCGATTGCGCTGCATTACCTCCGAGGCGTGACACACTCTCTCTCATAATCATGATTATCATTTTCGTAACAACTCTTACAACATTTTAGATTACGGATGACAAAAGTTGATTGTCTTTGCCTTGACCTAAAAAAAAAATAAAAACAAAAGAAAATTTATTAAAAATAACCTATAATCAATAAGATGTATTTAATTTTACTAACTTATCAATCATTTTAATGATTAGAATTTGTACATCAATAAATATTAATGACTAAAAAAATTGTGTATATATAAAAAATTTTATGGTAAAATATATCCTTCCTAATCTATATATTAAGTTGGTGCAGTTAATCAAGTGTGAAAATGTTGGGTGGTCTGTTCCACTTATTATGATGCTTGAGTCACGACAATGACATGATTGAAGTCATCCATGATTTAAATGTCTTAGGATCAGATATGATTGGAGACTAACTGAAATATAACAATGTAGTAGTTGGAAAGTGTAGCATCAGTGTGGAAAGCTGGTAGGCCCGATTGGAAGGGAAATGTAGAAAGGATTACTCTTTAAAACACAAAGATACGGAATGGACCGAAGTCGTAACAGAATAAACTAGTCAATAAATTGCTAATGGGCACAACTTATAAATGAAGATAAGTGGTTGACATCAGCATGGCAGTGGGCGGAGTTTGATCTGCATATTTGAAAATTTACAGATTAAACAGTTTATATTCATTTATGAGCTACGCTCTAATTTTCATTATATTTATTCACTTATAAATCATAGATTCAAACTAATTTGAAATCATTACAAGCAAGTATTATAAACTACATTATAAACTTTGTTAATATTGTTAGAGATTATGTTGTCCAGAATTGGGATACTATATAAAAATATTATGTAAAACAAGAGACCTTAAAGTGAAAGCTTTAGCGAGGTGGCCATATGGTAAAGTGGGTGGCATTCGGCCCCAGGTTTGAATCTGGACCAAAGCAAAACCTTTAGTATACACAGAAAAAAATACTGGGCCTCTAGTGAGGACTGTGTGGGCCTGGACCAAAGCAAAACTTTTGGAATACCCGGGTACAATATACCGGTCGTCTCTGGACGAGGAACCGTGTAGGCCCAGCCTGGGTGCACTTACTGTACACTCAGGCATCTGAGCCTCGACACCAAAGAGCCACATAGGCCTGGCCTGGGTGCACTCTCAGGCATGCAGGCCCTGGACCGCAGAGAGCCCGGAGGGAGCTGTCAGTACCATTTTAATAGGTCTCAAAATTAATCCTGGGAAGTTAAAATTGACCTTTTTATTTTTTCTCTCTCTTTATTTTTCAAATGTTCATTTTTCAAATGTTCACCTACAAGATGTCCAACACACTTTTCTATTTATAATTCAAGTTTATTTCTTTTTATGACTTGCTCTCTCTAATGCATGAAAACTTATGTTTCAAGAAGATTAGAACAATGTACAATTTTTTTTTTAATTGAATCAGTGAAAAAAAATTGAGTTTACGTATTTTGAGTTTTGTAATTTTAAAGCTTGTATATTCATTAGTTTACCAAGGAGTTATAAACATATCTTTGATGTTATTTTCTTTTTTTTCTTATAATTTAAAAATTTTAAATATAAATTTATAACTTAAGTTGAAATTATATTATTTTGCCCCCAATATAGAGATTCTGGCCCCGTCCTGTGGGGGCAGTTGTCTTGTATGTCAACCTTGCACTTATCCCTAATTGTTGCCTGCGTTACGGCTTCCAACAAATGAAAGAGCTCTTCTGCCGCCGTTTGGGCTGTCAGGTTGTATAACGATTCTAGGTGCAATCACAATTAAGAGAGAGGGCTTTAGCAATCACCTTACAATCCACAACTCATCCTTTCTAGTGAGCTGCTTTTCTATATGATTATCCTTAAAAGAATACAATTAAATACTTCTATTTAATAAATCAGATAATGTAATAATTATTGTATACAGGTGGTGTTCCACCATCACTATGCCACTCAAATTGTACATGTGGCAATCTCTTGTTCCTAAGCCAATGCATGGGGGAGTGAAAGGAAGCCAAACTATTATACTTCCATGTGTGCAAATCTCTTGTTAACACAAAAAAAATTGTATAGCAGTTTCTTATTGGCCAAAATGTACTATAAATACACCCTCTCACTTCAAGAAATGTATATATATGCATTCGTGCATTGCCGAGTGAAAGACTATACTTTAACCTTTATACTTTAATTTCTTACATTTTTCCCCTTAAGTTTGGTACACTTTATTTTTGGTTTATTTATTTCACGTTATCAACATGACGAAGCTCTGATAGTATAGTGTTCTGCATTTATAATTTACAACTAGTATAGTGTTCTGCATTTATAATTTACAACAACTTTTATGAGTATGCTTTGTTGTTACCATTGAGCTATATGTATTCCACAAAATAAGAACAGTGTGTTGTTTTGTTCTGTTGTTTTTCTGTCATAATTAAAGATTATTTGAAGATAGTAAATCTGGCATGTGTTTAATTTCTCCCTTTTGATGGAAAAGAAGAAAGATATATTCAATTGGCAAAAATGCAAAGAAATCATCTGCAATCAAAAAAGGCAACTAAACATCTTTAAAAGAAAAGGCTAAAGCTATGAATTTTCTTTTCCATCATTTGATTGAAAGCTACAAACTAAATATCTTATTGTTGAAGATCCGCTAATTTTGTGGAAAAGCTTAAGAAGACAGATTTTCCATTAGAGAGATGTATTTCTTTAAGAAGCCCAACATGATTGGATGGATCTACGTTTTCAAGGCTACAAATCGGTGGCTGATTATAATTTAGCATTGTTCAGAATAACTTCAAAGCTGAAATTTTGTGGTAAAAAAGTGACAGAGTATAATATGATAGACAAAACTTTGTCTACCTTTCATGCTTCAAATCTTATTCTACAGCAAATATATAGAGAACGTCGTTTCAAGAGATATTCTGATATGATTACATAGAATATGCATCACGCCCAATTGGCTTTACACCAATTCTATTAGTTAATGCTACTAACTTCAAAAATAATAATCGCAATCAAGGGCATGGAAAAGATTGTAAAAATTGATCAAGAGGTGTTTATAAATCTTTCAATCATCGAAACAACAATGACAACCACCAGTAGAAGAATAATAATTATGAAGATAGAAGATATGGAGGAACAAGGCCTTCTAGAAGAGATATATGTTATAAATTAATGCTGCACTTACAAAGTTTATTTTCAAAGTTGATATGTCATCAAGTAAATGAAAAAATTAATAGAATAATGCGACAGATCTTCTATACATTTAGGCCTTATTTCACCAGCTTTTTATATTTTTTCATAAATTTAATCTCTAGGTTAAAATACATCACAAATCTCTATTTTGTTAACTTAATAGTTAGATGACATCATTTTTTCATTCAAATAAGATGCAATTACTTTAATAGTCTTAGAAAAATTCCTAAATTAAATAATTTCAATTAAAAATGAAACAAAAAATTTTCAAATCACCCCCCAAAAAAATTAAACTACAAACACCACCCTTAAAAAAATTCAAGCACCACCACCACCACAATCCCAAAATCCAAGCCAATACCCCACCATTAAAAATTTCCAGAAAACATACTTAGAAATCCTTCAACACAATTCAACCCAATCCTTCAACTCAATCCTTTGCAAGATTTTACTAATATATGGAAAAAAAAAAAAATACAAATGACACCCTAACTTTCACCCATTAAAACAATAAAAAATGATAAAAAGATTGGATTTTGAACCAGCCGTGGTTGTGAACTCGATTTCTTCTTTGCTCACCGGTATGACCCACAAGTTTGCTTAGTTATTTCTTTCTTTTTTATTGCTCTTTGTTTATTTTGTGAGGTGAGTTTTGTGTTGACAACGATTTTTATAAGAGAGAAAGGTGGGGGATGATGAAGAAATCGGGTTTGGGCGGAGTTTTAGTTCCGGTAGGTGAAGTAATGGAGAGGTGGAGAAGATTTATGAAATCGAGCGGGGAAATGAAATCGGAGGAGTGGAGTAGGCTGACCAAAAAAGATGGAAGGGAGCTTCGGTGGCTATTGAATGAGATAAGGGGAGCTTGGTGGAGGAGATAGGAAAAAATGGAGTGTAGCAGAAAAAATGGAGGGGAGCTTGGTGGAGGAGATGGTGGAATCATGGACGAGAGAGAGCGGTTCACGAGTTGGTGAGGGGAGGAGGAAAGAGATTCTTTGTAATTTGATGAAAGAAGCGCGAAGGAGATGAAGGTCTATTTGTTTGTTTAACATAAGAAGAAGAAGATCTATTTAGTTTAATTTTTGTTTTGTTCATTCAAAATTCAAATATTCATTTTGCTGGTGGTTGAGTGTAAGTTGAAGACCATGTCTCGAGTTCAAATCACCATCCTAACACTTTCAAATTACTTAAATTTTAAAAGAGTTAAAAAGTTAAAATGACTATTATAACCCGTCAAAATCATCTTATTTACATCTATTTAATAACTAAGTTAACAGAAGGGAGGTATGTAATGTACTTTTTGAAACATAATGAGTAAATTTAGGAAAAAATATAAAAGGCCTTTGTCGATGAAACGAAGCCTATAGGTGGGGAAGTGTGTGACATCATCCCAAAATTTAATATAAATTATCAATGTAATAAATGTTGATGAGTCCTATGACTTTGAATTAATGGTGTCACATAAATTTTATATATAAATTTTGTATACAGATTTTGTAAGTACAATATTACTCTTTGAGACAATGTGTATAACAATCTATAATAGTTAGTAACAATAATCATGCAAATGTTAAATAATTTTGTATAATAGTCGCAATTTTTTTTTAAATCATATAATCTTTGATTTTTTATAAATCTCATTTGTTTGTATTTATATTTTAAAAATATTGTGGTATTGCTTGTTGCATAAAATTTCGGTTTATTACATTTTGCAAATATAAAATAAATTAAATGTGTAAACCCAATACATAAATTGACATGTAAATTAAACGTATTCTCACATATCGATGTTAAGAAAAATAATTCATTATCAAGTCGGACATCCATCTTTTAAGTAAATTTATCGTTAAGAAAATTTCGATTTACTGTTGAATATCATCTTTCAAAAATTAATAAATTAATACAAAATTAATAAACTAATTATAGTTATAAGCTAAATCTTCGATGCATTAAGTTTTCGATACATTCGCTGCACCGATCAAAGATCCTCTCACGTAGTTATACGACCACGTGCACCCTTGAAAAATTCTCGGCTTGAACTGGACTTTACGGCGCGTATGGTGGGCATAATTTAAAAAAAAAAAAACAGAAAGTGGGATCCCTTGATTTGACTGATGAGGACCCTTCTCATGAAAGTTACAATGTAAAGTCATAAATAGAAGTTTATCTCGATTAAAAATCAATGGGTTGAATCGTCTTTTGAAAATGATTTGTATTATTAGGATATTTTTTTTTTATGAATTTAGTATTTTTTTAATTGAATTTAGGAATATATGGTTGATTTTGAATTATTTTAAATTTTGAAAAGAATATGTGGTGGAGATTGAATATAAATTACATTAGAAAATATGCAGAACAGAAAACAGAATTTAGATTCATAAAAGAAAAAAGCCTTAATTTTAACTCTTAACTCATTCAGTTTGTAAGAAAATAAAAATTCAATTTTAAAAAACAATCAACAGTGGTATTGCGACTGGACCCTTTGTCAACAAGTTGGGTGCATGATTGCATGCCATGGAATCCTACAAAACTTACTTCGCTAAGCTCCGAAACGCAGCGATTTGCTTACCCTAAAAAGATTGATTTTTTTTTTTTAAAAAAAAAATTGGAAGAGCCAATGCTTGGGGGTAGTAATTTTTTTTTCATCTTATATTTAAGTGAATAACTTAATTCATTTCTACACAAATTCTAACCTCACCTTGAAATAAAATAAATTTTTTCGTTGATAAATGGAATATAAAAGTCACCTATAGAAGACCATACAATATTTTCTTAAAAAAATTAAAACAACATAAACTATGATTAAATAAAATTTTGTTTATATACTAAAATGCATTTTTGTGATTGTGTCACGTCTCTCCTTAACGGATGTAGGCCTTTCGCTTTGAAAATCCTGCAGCTCGACTTTGGACAGTAATGCATCAGGGCTACAAGAAGAAAGTTTTGTTGAAAATCAATGGGTTGAATTGTTACCGGGAATAAGGAATAAAAGACTAAAATAATAATAATAATAATAAGGAGTTGCTCGCTCACCTTAAAGCCATTCCAGCATCATTAAACTTACAACACAAGCAGCTCATTAGATAAAAATGATTTCAAGTTCGTGTTCTTTTCAAAGTCTCAAGGGAAACTCTTTGCAAAACGTGAACGTGATTCATGTACATGTATTTGTTCACTTCATCACATGGAAAAATGACAAATTTTGATTAATTAATTAAGAGAAAAGTCTTCGATAAATGCGATGGTCATGGTCACAAAATTTCACATGCATAGACTATTCAAATAAACAATCCATCGTACATGATGTAATCCTTTTAACAATAGTCCACGTGGCTTTCTTTGGTTAGGTACTTCCTTCAACTGGTACTTTTGAGTCCCAACTTGTCCAGAAAATGCCAACCATGCATGCAATCTTGAATTTCTTTGGACCCATATTAAGTCGATCCATCTGCGACAAACCTGAAGAATACATAATTTTAATTATTTTTTATTATAAGTAAGTTGGACTTAAAAAGTGTGTTTTTATTTGTTATTCAATTATGATTTTCTTAATTTAAATAAAATAATATAATTATATTACTCTTGAATTATGATTTTTAATATAATTTAAATATATGAAAAATTAAAACAAAAACACATTGCTCATCCATCAATTAATTATTTGACTTGATGATGCGTTATATTGTTTTCATAAGTAAATCTATTGTATATTTGTTGCACTGTAATGGATGCAATCAGAGAACGTCATCTATGTACCACGTCAGTGTGAAACTGTTAAGACAGCTCATTAATTCTTATACAATAAGTTGATTAGGCAGTTAATTCAGTTAGGATTAGACAGTTAATTCAGTTATCAGCTTTGATTAGTTTTCTTAATTCCTAATTAGTTAATAGTCGGTTAATGAAAACTGTCATAAGTTGGATATGTACATACTCCTCTCTGTATTGCTTCCAGAATATTTCACTGTGACAAGTAGGATTGGTGAGCCAGCAATTGTCTCCTTACTGATTGGAGATTTCTTGTTGGATCGTCTGATGTTAGCCATGTGTAAAGGTTGCTGTAATTCTGTTTCATATAAATAAAAATCTACTCACTCAAAGTTGATTTGAGCTGAGAGTATTCTTCAAGTTGGTATTAGAGCTTCTGGCCCTCGCCATGGCATCAAGCTCCCATAATCGATCCTCAACAAGCAGAAATTCGGATGCCCTTGTTCAGACTAACATTTTAAGTGGAAGCTCACCCTTTGGTAGTGCTCTCAGTCAAACATTCCCAGTGAAACTAAATGAAGATAACTTCATCATCTGGAAAGAGATGATGCTGCCTACTCTTAGAGGGCATCGGTTGGATGGCTTTGTTCTAGGAACAAAAGCTTGCCCACCAGAGTTCATCCCAGTCACCACAGATGAAAATGGAGAAAATGGAGAAGAATCTCATCTCAAGCATAACCCCGAATATGAAGAGTGGATCACAGTGGATAATCTGCTGAAAGGCTGGCTACTTGGGTCAGTTACAGAACAATTAGCTGCTCAGGTAATTGGACAAAACTCTTCACGTGATTTGTGGAAGGCTTTAGAAACTCTGTGTGGTATCAAAAATAGATCACAGATTGCAAATCTTAGATTTGATATGCAGACAACTGGGAAGGGATCTATGAGCATAAGTAACTATCTTATTACCATGAAGAAGATTTATGATAATTTGGCTTTAGCTGGTAGTCCTGTTTCATTAAGTGACTTGATTTCTTTCATTACTCTTGGCCTAGATGGTGATTATACTCCGATTGTTGTCCAAATACAGTCTAGAGATAATATCTCATGGCAGGAACTTCAATCAATTTTGCTTACTTATGAAAACAGGTTGGAAAGGTTGAACACCTTTTCCAATCTTAATCTAAATACAGTATCAGCTAACATTGCAGTTGGGAGACACAATAACAATCTGAATCAAAGGCATGGGTCTGGTAGAGGAAATGATGGAAAAAATTCCAGAGGAAGAGGTGGCCGAGCAGGTAGCTCACGACCATTATGCCAGATCTGTGGTAAACTTGGTCACTCAGCCTCCATATGCTTCTACAGAACTGATCTTAGCTACATTGCTCACCAAGCAAAAACAAAAACAACAGACAGTAACAATTTCAGCAGCAATTCCAGCAGCAATTCAGATCAAATCTGTCACAAAACTAGCAAAGGCCTATGCAGCAGCAGAATTGGCATGAGTCACAAGGAAACTCATCAGCTTTTGTAGCCTCACTAGAAACAGTTGGAGATGAGGAATGGTATGCTGACAGTGGGGCAACAAATCATGTAATAGCAGACCCCTCACTTCTCAATATGAGGAATGAATACAAAGGTAAACAAACTCTCTCAGTAGGTGATGGAAACAGATTAGCCATTTCTCATGTAGGACACTCATTTTTGCAAACTAAAAACACTTCCCTAAACTTGAAGGATATTTTATGTGTTCCTAAAATCACCAAAAATTTACTGAGTGTGTCTAAACTTGCATAAGACAATCAAGTTTACATTGAATTCCATTTTAACATGTGTTTTGTGAAGGACAAACACACTTATCAGGTACTGCTGCAGGGGAGAATTAAGGAAGGGCTATATCAAATCAATTCAATCTCGGGAGGATCAGTTGCATCTCTACCTAGTTCTAAATTAAGGAGTCAAAAGTGTTTTGGTCTTATTACTGAGTTTAATGACAGTGTGAATAAGTTGTCCTTTTGCAATCTAGAAAAGTCTAAAGCTTGTAGTCTGATTTGCACAGTTCTAGATTTCTTGTCTACCAAGGAGAAATTTAATGCTTGGCATAGGAAGTTAGGACATCCATCAAGTAAAGTTCTGCATCAAATACTGAAAATTTGTAATGAGTCTTTCAAAAGCAATGAAAATCTTCAATTCTGTGACGCTTGCCAACTAGGAAAATCCCATTCTTTACCTTTCCATAAATCTGTCAGTAAAACAAAACACATTTTGAAAATTATTCACTCTGATATTTGGGGACCAGCACCAATTGCTTCTAGTTCTGGTTTTAAGTACTATATCCATTTTATTGATGATCATAGTAGGTATACTTGGATTTACCCCCTGAAAACCAAAGCTGAAGGATTTGTCACCTTTAAGAACTTTAAAGCCTTTGTTGAAAAGAAATTTGAAAGAGAGATCAAATGCATTCAAACAAACTGGGGTGGTGAGTATAGAGCCTTTTCTGACTTTCTAAAACTAAATGGCATTGAATCTAGAGTTGAATGCCCCTACACACATGAACAACAAGGTAAGGTAGAGAGAAAACATAGACATCTAGTGGAAACTGGTTTAACCCTCCTAGCCCAGGCTAGTATGCCTCTTAAATACTGGTGGGAAGCATTCCACACAACTGTATTCCTTATAAATAGCTACCAACACTTGTTCTTGGAGACAAATCACCATGGCAGATCCTTTTTAAAAAAATTCCTGATTATAAGTCCCTAAGAACCTTCGGATGTTCATGTTTTCCTTGTCTAAGACCCTACCAAAAGCACAAGTTTCAATTCCACTCAGCAAAATGTGTTTTTATAGGATACAGTGACATACATAAAGGTTTTAAATGTCTCAGTTCTACAGAGAGGATCTATATTTCAAGACATGTGATCTTCAATGAAATGGAGTTTCCTTTTAAAACAGGCTTCTTGAACTTTAAAGATAATTCTGTCAACCAAGATTCTATAGTAACATTACCTCCCTTTTCTCTTCCAATTCTCTCACAATGGTCTGCCCAAAACAGAAAATGTGAAAAAGAAGTCCACACTGATGCAATTGATCCTGATGAAATGACAAGATCTGATAAAAGAATCTCCACTGCACATCAGAATTCTCCTTCTGCAGTAACCTCATCCCCAAGGTATCTCACTTCTTCAAATAGCTCAGATCATGTCATTGCTTTCTCTGAAAATGAAGAGAATACCAACACAGTAGAGAGTTACCAAAGAAATCCTGATGAACCTACCTCAAACACTTTGACACAACCAGAAAACACTCTGCAGATATCTAAGACCTATAGTACACAGCCTTGTCACCCCATGACAACTAGAGCCAAGAGTGGCATTTTTAAACCCAAAATCTACTCCATCACACTACAAAAATTTGAGAGAAAAACAATCAATGAGCCTGCTACTGCAGCAGAAGCGATGAAGTCAGATTGCTGGAAGAAAGCCATGGATTTGGAGATTAAAGCCTTAAAGAAAAACAAAACTTGGACTCTAGTTCTTTTTTCTCCCAATTACAGCCTGGTTGGGAATATATGGGTGTTTAAATTAAAGTATAACACTAATGGTACTATACATAGGCATAAAGCAAGGTTGGTAGCAAAGGGGTTTCATCAAACACCCGGAGTTGATTACTCAGAAACCTTTAGTCCAGTTGCTAAAGCCAGTACCATTAGAGTCATTCTGACATTAGCTGTCTCCAAGGGTTGGTGTATTAGACAGCTTGATATAAACAATGCTTTTTTGAATGGGAAAATTGAAGAAGATGTCTATATGATACAACCTGAAGGATATATGGATCCTTCCAAGCCAACCTTTGTTTGCAAGCTTCACAAGGCTCTCTATGGGCTTAAACAGGTACCTAGAGCCTGGTTTGATAAACTGAAAACTACTCTGCAAGGATGGGGCTTTGTGAATGCTAAGTCTGATTCATCATTGTTTGTTCTTAAACGAGAAAGAAGCTTAATTCTTGTTCTTGTGTACGTTGATGATATCCTGGTGACAGGATCAAATTCATCTCAAATACTGTTGTTTATTCAAGAATTGAACAAGTTATTCTCCCTAAAAGATCTGGGCAATCTGTACTATTTCCTTGGAATCGAAGCAAACAGAGATGTTACTGGTATTTATTTAAACCAATCAAAGTATATTACAGCTATACTCAAACAATTAAAGATGGAGAATCTCAAACCCTGCCTTACACCAGCTGCAGTGAGCAGAAGTTACACCAGTTCTGATTCTGAACCTTTTGAAGATGTTACACTGTATAGAAGCACCATAGGAGCTCTGCAGTACTTAACCTATACCAAACCAGACATAGCCTTCAGTGTCAACAAATTAAGTCTCTTTGTGCTCTCCCAAAATATAACACTGGCAGGGAGTCAAACGTATATTGAGATATCTCAAGGGAACAATATCTCACAGCCTTCACATCAAACCAAGTGGAGATTTGAAAATAACAGGCTTCTCGGATGCAGACTGGGGATGTAATACTGAAGATAGAAGATCAATCGGGGGATATTGTGTTTATCTTGGAGAATCATTGATATCCTGGCAATCAAAGAAACAGTCTGTTGTTGGAAGATCAAGTGCTGAATCAGAGTATCGAGCATTGGCTAATGTAGCTGCTGAAATTGCTTGGCTTGAATCCCCGCTGTGTGAACTGCATTGCAAACCAAAAAACTGCTCAATTACTTGGTGTGATAATGTCAGTGCTAGTGCTCTTGCATCCAATCATGTCTTCCATGCAAGAACTAAGCATATAGAAATTGATGTGCATTATGTTAGAGACAGAGTTCTTCAAAAACAGCTGAAAGTCAGGTATGTGCCTTCCTGTGATCAAGTTGCAGACTGCCTAACCAAAGCACTGTCATCTCCACGATTCACATTCTTCCGAGACAAACTGGGCGTGATTGAGACACCCTCCAGTTTGAGAGGGAGTGTTAAGGCAACTCATTAATCCTTATACAATAAGTTGATTAGGCAGTTAATTCAGTTAGGATTAGACAGTTACTTCAGTTATTAGCTTTGATTAGTTTTCTTAATTCCTGATTAGTTAATAGTCGGTTAATGAAAACTGTCATGAGCTAGATATGTACATACTCCTCTCTGTATTGCTTCGAGAATATTTCACTGTGACAAGTAGGATTGGTGAGCCAGCAATTGTCTCCTTACTGATTGGAGATTTCTTGTTGGATCGTCTGATGTTAGCCATGTGCAAAGGTTGCTGTAATTCTGTTTCATATAAATAAAAATCTACTCGCTCAAAGCTGATTTGAGCTGAGAGTATTCAAGTGAAACGCTTATATGACAATATCAGGATCGTCTGCTAGTACCACAGATTTACTCTGTTTTAATATATTATATTAAATGTGATAAAAGTCTTTACCACGTGGAGTCTACATTTTGCAGGCACTTTCTCAAGTACTAATTCACTCGCCTTGAAGTCATCTCAGCATCATTAAACTTAAATCGCAACATCATTGGAGGAGGTGATAAAAATATGATTTCAATTTCGTGTTGTTTCCAAAGTCTCAAAGGAAAAGGAGCCGACGCTTTGCAAAAGTACTTTGCGGGAGAGAAGGCAGTCAAATATTAGACTTCAAATTTCTTACCCAAAAGTCCCGAAATACGTACACCAGAACAGGACAAACAAATTTCCAAATTTCTTAGCTTTTGCCAACTTGAGAAACTTGTGAACCAGCTGGACACCTTTTGAGTATTGCAGGGTCAGGCCAACTCGGAGAAAATCTAAACAGCACAATGGCTTCTTTTTCTTATAGAATGGAGAATGATGAGCAAAAGGGTTCATACATGTCCATGATCAAAAGTGGTGTCTATGCCGCCATCTCTTACATGGCTTCTGCTGGTAACGCTCTGCTCTGGTTTTCTTTTAACCTTTTAATTTGTTTCGTAGAAGATATTGTTGTCATGTTACGTTGTATCTTTAACATTTGCTTTCTGTAATATTATAACAAGTTTTTGTAGGATTTTATTTGAAATTTCTTCACTGATTGCACCAAACCTTCCAGGCAAGGCGATTGAACTCATCAGGATGGCAAAAATGGTGATGACCATTCTCTTGTTGGTTTCGTTCTCGGAGCCCGTTGCAACAATGGCAAGGCCAATGAACAAGATGCCAAACAATATGCAGCTGCCGCTTCCTGTTGTGGTTGCAAAAGATGAAAGAGGACCCGTGCCACCATTTGGGCCATCGGGCTGTACAATGATTCCAGGACGCAAGGGAAGAAAATGTTAAAAGCATGAAGGGGTTGCTATGGTTGGTGTGATCAGTACTTCAAATATTACCATTTGCAATATCTTGAAACATTGAGTTTAATCTCTAAAATTCATGTTTCTTCTTTCTAGAATTAGCAATCAGACTTGCTATAGTTTTTTTGAGAAGTGTTTGGTGATTTGTGATTTCTGGCCTTGTTTGAATAGACAATATGCTATTTAAGTACTGCTTTTCTTATTGGTTGAGCGTGAAGAGTGGCTGAATATGATTTGGGTTGACTACATTTTTTGGCTCATCCTCAAAATGGATGATATTACAAATGAAGTGCTAGAACAGAGCTTCAGTGTGTGAGCTTACTGTGTTCTGATATTGCAAATGAAGTAGCCAGAACAGAGCTTTTGTATGTGAGCTTACTCTGTTCTGTTTTTGATATCACAAATGAAGTGCTAGAACAAGGCTTCAGTGTGTAAGCTTCCTCTGTTCAGGTATTGCAAATGAAGTAGCTAGAGCAGAGCTTTTATATGTTCGACTTTCTCTAGTCTGATATTACAAATGAGGCAGCAAGAACAAGGGTGTAGTATGTGAGCTAACACTGTTTCTGATATTACAACTGAAGTGGTAGAACAGAGCTTTAGTATCTAAGCTTATTCTGTGACGTACTCATGTTTCTGATATCACGAATGAAGCGCCAGAACAAAGCTGTAGTATGTGAGCTTCTTCTGTTCTGATACTACAAATGAAGTAGCTAGAACAGAGCTTCATATGTGAGCTTCCCAGCTAGAAAAGGTCTTTATAATGCAGCTTTATCTGTTATCTGTTCAGCTATTACGAATGAATTATCTAGAGCAGAGCTTTATTATGTGAATTTCTCAGTTCTGATAATACAGATGAAGTAGCTAATTGAACAAAGTGGGTATCTTGCTGCTGCCTTGCCATTGGTGGTTCTTAATGATTTTGATTGACAAAACTTTAACATGTTATTGTCAAGCAATGCCTTTACTTATTGCAAGGATTGTCATTGACTCAATATGTTACGCTGATCTGATTTCTTCTAAATTAAAACTTATTCGTTCCTCACAGCAGCTAGGCATGGAAGCAATCCACTTCGTATTGGCCCACATGAGATTTAGCCCACAAAGAATAAAAACCCACGGCCATGAATGCAGAAAGAGAGTTAAGAGCGAGTGGGGCAGTTGTGTAAAATGTCAAAAAGGGGGAGGGAGGCAGAAAACAGAAAAAAAAATCTGGTTGTCATGCCTTATAAATGCTTTATAAATTGTAGCCTGTGTTGTCTTTAGTTAGAATATTATCCTAAATTCTATTCTGATCATAAAAAAGATGGGAAAGTTTCCTTTTTTTTTTTGGCCTTTATACTATTGTTTTGCGTTTTCGAACATTTTGTGACTCTACGCAACCAATTTAATCAGTTAAAATTAGAACCTTTTGACGTGAGCTAGTGGCAGACTACCTCACCAAGTCTCTGATAGCGCCTCAGTTCCATCATAGTCACAGAGGTGTCCTCCAGTTTGAGGGGGGATGTTAAGACAACTCACTAATCAGTATGTTAATTCTATTTAGTTTTTGAGTTAGTTAACATGTTGTTAATAGCTTCTCTTTCTCTTAATTGCTGTTAGTTATCTTTCATTTTGTAATTAGCTGTACCAGCTTCTACATCAGCAGGTGCTGCAATCCTATAAGCTAGAGTACGAAATTCCTGGATCGTGGGCACCCAGCAGTAGGATTGTGATAGGCCTCCAATTCGTTGGACTTCTGTACGTAAAAACAAAAAGGGTGCAGAGCACTAAGTTGGGTTTGGGAGTAGTGAATAAAGTGTAAGGGTAGGCTGAGCTGGATAGAAGGTTCTGAAGTTTGTTAGATTTGGTTATGGATAGATGATTATAAAAAGTGAGGATAGAGAGGAGAGGGGTGTGGAGTCATTGAGGGAGTCTACCACTACTCGAAAGTGGGAACCTTTTTTCTGTATTTTTTTTCTTTGAGTAAAACTGAAACTCAATCTTCTTATTCAGAGGATAATTTCTTTCAATATTTCTGCCATTCTTTTACTTGCTTGCTAGGAGTCCTATCAGATTGTAACAGATTAGGAAGGATTGTAACAGATTTTCTTCCTAATATAATCAAGAAACAAGCACACAGCTCATTGAGCTGAGTGACTGCATTTCTCAAAATTTCAAGTGTTTGTAGAAAAATAAAAATTCAATTAAAAAATAAATCAAGAAGAGTATTGCAACCGGACCCTTCGTCAACAAGTTGGGTGATTAGATGCCACGGAATCCCACGAGCCTTTCTTGCAACTTAGCTCCGCTTCACAGCCTTTTGGTTAAAACAATCTCTCAATCCCAACAATATGTTTAATTAATTAGTCAAATAATAAAATAAGAATAATAATAAAGAAGGTAAAGACTTGCTTTATGAGGTTATTTACTAAAAAAAGATTCTGGCTATCATACTTTATAAATTTCAAAGTTTTAACTTTGTGAAGTCAGAAAGTGTCATATCTTTCTTTTTCTCTAGGTACGCAAACTTTATTACCATTTTTCAAAGTACATAAATGAAGTAATGCATTGATTCTTCTTTACACGAATATACGATTACAAGAAGGAACTTATGTTGAAAATCAATGGGTTGAACTGATTTATAGAGTTTACTTGTAAACGAGTTGGACACCAACTGGTCTTGCAGTGTGAGGATAACTCAGAGAAAATCTAAACAATGGCTTCTTCTAGAATGAAGAATGATAAGCAAAAGGGTTCTTCCTGCATGTCTTGTGCTGGTAATGCTTTTCACTGCTCTGCTTTGGCTTTCTTTCGGTTGTTCTTTCAATGCTTTGAATTTGTTTTGTAGTAAAATATTTTTGTCATGGTAACATTAATTGGCTTTGTGTAATGACAAAGTTTTTTTTTTTTTTTTTTTTTTGTGGTGTGGGATTTTATTTGAAACTTTTTCACTGATTGTACAAAACTTTTCCAGGCAAAAAATTTCAACCCATCAGGAAGGCAAAGATTGTGATACTCATTCTCTTGTTGGTTTTGTGCTCCGAGCATGTTGCAATGGCAAGGCCTTTGAACAAGATGCCGCCGCCTCCTGATCTGGTTCCAAAAGATGCAAGAGGACCGGTGCCACCATATGGGCCGTCTGGCTGTACAATGATTCCAGGGCGCAAGGGAAGAAAATGTGATCAAAAGAACGGGTGAGTGGGAGAGAGCTGACACTTCTGAGTTATGGTTGATTTGATCAGTTCCAACGTTAACACTAATAATATATATATATCTTCGTACTCTGCGTTTCATTTCTAAAAACGTTCGTGTTTGTTCTTTCTAATAATGATCAAACACAACTTTGGTACTGGTACTGGTTTGTTTTATTGCTTCTAGTGTTAGAAGAGCCTAAATGAGCTCCAGTAATTGATTATTTGATTTTTTCTTTTTTTTTCTAAACGATATTTTGTTACAAACCAAGAAATTGGTATCTTGAAGTCGCCTCTATTTGTGAATGAATTAATTAGCTTCATGTTTGTTGTTTGTGATTGTTGTGTTCCTTATGATATGTTGCGTTAATTTGGTGGGTGATCCTATCTTTTATTTTGACCCTAAAAGGATGGATTTTTTTTTTCCAATAAACAACTGGGAAGAAGCCAATGCTAAATGTTTTCACGCCTTTACCACGTGCCCAATATGAAAACTCAATATACAGTTGTAAAGCGGGTGAACTTTTAAACCCTAATGGACTGTTTTACAAGACCAATGATGTCAGATAATTACAAATTAATACTCGAATTATCTTGTTTGGTAATATAAATCTGTCAAAAAAACGCTGAAAAGAAGTAAAAGAATTTATTCTTTTTTAAATGAAAATGATACATACCATCAATAAAGAATTAATAGATTAACTCTTAGTAAACAAGAAAATTTTGTTAAAATCCAAGGGTTAAATTTATCATGATGAAATTTAATACTATAGTTAGATTTACATTAAATAATTTCTCAAAATATATATTTATCAATATATTTAAATTAATATCAATTATATATTATTTTTAAAATTAAAATCAATTATATATTATTACTAAATTTTAAAAATAAATCAAAATATAAAAACAAATTGAGTCCGATTTCCCACATGGGCGTGTATGTTTCTTCCGTGAATTGACGAGAAGCGGTCCAACAAGAAAAGTCAGCCAACACGATCTCTTTTTGATTTGAATATTTGCTAAATTTTCTTGTCTCCATCACGATCCAACAACAGAAGTACAAAAATAGAAAAATAACCTCACAAACAAATGGCACTTTTTTAGATTGCTGATCCCTCATTGCTATTAAAAAAAGCAATCAATCCCTCATCGCTATTAAAAAAAGCAATCAATCGTTGTTTGCCGAGTGGGGAGCGGATGTTTGTATATTAGTTAGTAGCCGTAGCGAATCCAAACTTTGCCATGTCACGGTATATTAATATTATGTAACTCAAAGACTTATTGTCGTGGAATATTCATTTCTTAGCTCGCTGGCCTCAAAAGTGTATTCTCATTCTTCATGGGAGAAGCTTGGCCTACAAAATTTGCCAGGGCAACGAAAGCTTCTCGGCCACTTTCAAGGCTTCAAGGCCTCTTCTGGTTTCTTCTTTGAGAGAAAAAAAGAAAACAAGTTGAGTTGATGTGTTAGAAATAGTAAAATTTCAACTTTCTATTATCTAATTAAATCCAACATTAACCAATGAATATATCTTATTTAAACAAGTCTATAGACTATAACTAGATGTTTGTCTAACAAGTGTGTTACTCATTTTATGACTGTGGAGCATAATTTCAACCAAGTGGAGTACATTAAACATATGCAAATACGACAATGAGACCGATTATACATATGTTTGTGTTTGTAAATAAAGTAGATACCACGTCAACTCCTCGTTTGCATGAATGGTTAGACAAATTTTAATATTTACTCAACATTGATTTTTAAGGGGGGAAAAAAAAACCCTCCTATCTTCCAGTGATTCTATCTCCCCGTGATTCGTAACTGATTACGCCAGCTCAAATTCAACTCACACAAAAATAATCCTAACCAACCTTGAGAAGATTGGTTTCACTACTGAGATGCAAGAGGCGGCCGACGAAAACGGGGCAATAAGGGTCGCCAATGATCTTGGGGTCACCCAGGGGGTCATCTACCAAACAAAAATTACATTAGTGGAAAAACTCCCAACACTCCATCCGAAAATCCATTTTATCAGTTAATCTACGAGGCCTCAACTGGTGCTTCGGCAAGGAATCTGTCTACTTTGTGTTGGGCCGTAATGCGGGCCTAGTCTAAAACAATTTAAACCCATGAATCCAAGAGGTTCAGTTGGCCAGTCATGAAAATGACAATCAACTATGTGTTAACTTATTATAAAAATAAATATATTATACAAATACCTTAAATCTTAAATCTATAAGAAAATTGAAAAAACGGATACAATTAGGGACTCTCATTGAAATTTGGACACATCCTGAAAAATTTTCATACCATAGACATTGATAAAAAGACTCAATTACCTTTATGTATTCAATTTTTTACTGAAGCCTTATTTCCCCCTATTTCCCTCTTCAATCAAAAATTACTGAAACCCCTTGACAACGCTCGAAACGCAAACAAACAAGAGCATCAGCTGAAGATAGAAGCAAGACGATGCAGAGAGAAGCACCTATCGACACTGAGGTACGTTTATTTGTCGGTTTTTTCGTAGTTTTAGTGATTTATTTGGTTGTTTTCTGTTTCGTTAGATTTGATTTAGTTTTTAGGGAATTTAAATTAGGGATTTGAGTTTCCATCAGATTTGTGAACTTATTCTGTGTTTTTTAGGGATAAATCTAGTGTTATAATGTGATTTTTTTAGTTTGATGTGGGTGAAAACTGACGAATCACTCGGTTTCGTCGTAAGGTAGACGATGCGAGTGTCAGATACACATTTGACACCACTCGACACGAGGGATGGCAAAACCCGGGGCCGGCCCGGCCCCGACCCTCAATTGAACACGTCGGCCTCTGAAAATTCCCCGGAATTTTTTTTCCAGGGTCAGGTCCGGGGTATCCCGGACGGCGTCGGGTTTTCCAATAACCCGGGATTAAAACCCGGGTTGTATTGTTTTTAATTTTGATGCTCTTTTATGTGGTATATATATATGTGACAGCGAAGTTTTATGTCAAATAGTTTGCAGCCTAGTGGTTGCCCGCGGTTTCCAGATATCGTGGGTGACGGGTTTGAACCCCTGGGGCTGTAGAAAATTTTTTACATAATTTCCTTGGACATCGGTGGTAGCGAAATTAAATGCGAAATGGGTTGCAGCCTAGTGGTAGCACGTCATTTCCATGCGTGTAAAGAGACGAGTTCAAACCCCGGAGGCAGCAAAGAATTTTTTACATACCTTTCTTGGAGATGGGCTGGGCTTGGGCTTGGGCTAAAATTTAAATAAAGGGTGAAATGTGGGAATTAAAAACTGACAGGACTTAAAAGTATTTTTACATAATATAATTTTAAAATTTCAATTACATCCCCTGGGTTTAATTTTGGATCCCTGGCCCCCACTCCCCCACCCCGGCCCGGGGTTGGGGCAGAAAAATTCTCCCCGGCCCTGGCTAAATTCCCCACTTTTCGGGTTATTGCCCGGCTCCGGACGTCCGGATTTTTCGGATCCCCGACCCCGGCCGGGTCAAATTGCCATTTCTACTCGACACTGGACACCTATGTGTTGAGTCGTGTCGGATTCACATCTGACACTTGATATCAGTCTATTTTCGAAGACATATTAATCCGACACTCGACACTATCTTTCATCTGACATGTTGAGTGTCGTGTTAGTGGAGCGTCAATCGTCATGCATCGCGTGTCGAGAAAACTGTGTCGTGTGTCAGATGTCACCTGTTGAGATGTCGAGTGTTTATGTCAAGTTTCATAGAGCGTTTAGGCAGAAATGTTGTTTCTGGGCCTTTTATAAGCAATTTTATAATGATTTATTGTCCATGGACTTATATGATACGTCTCTATTATGTAGGATATAGAAACTTTACGTATACTTATGCGATACAATAGTTCTTAGACTATGCAAAAGAATGGTGGTTATTTTTACACCAGTGGGAGGGCAAAGCCATTGATAATTCGTAGGTTTGCTACCCATAATGAGTTGGTTGATCGTATTAGTACTGGAATTGGTTGGGATCTTCGTAAGCATAACATTAGTTTAGAGCTTAAATTTGCTTGTAAGGGTCTTTCGCCAATGCCGACTCCTATTGAGACTAACGACGATGTTTGTTTCTTTATACAATATTGTTTGTAGGACCAATAGTCATATACACCCTTAATTGTCAAAGTTGAAGACGAAGAGAAGCAAAGACAAAGGTTAGGATCTGATGCAGTACGTAGGTGGCAAAGATCTTCTCATCCCTCTATGTTTCGCTCAGCAAGTGGAAGCAACCAATTAAGTGAGTCCACTCATGTTTGTGCACAACCACAATTGAATGATGTTGGCATCCTATTTGAGCAGTATTCAGGGCATGCAGGACATGAGTCAGTTAGGATCTATCTTGAAAGTGAAGAAGGGGTGTCCCCGTCGATGCCATCGAGATTGGTACGTCATCTTGAGTGCATTAGAGAGTTTGAGAGTTTAGGTAATATTGATGTTGATAATGGTAGTGATGATGTTAATGTTAATGATGACGATGGTGGTGATGAAGACTACGAAGATAATGATGATGGTAGTGATGATGATAGTGAGCATGTTGACGATTTTGAAAATGATGAACAGATGGAGATCATGAATGATGTGAATCAGGATGTGTCGTTTAATGTTCCTTCTCCAATTTGCACCACACCTACTCCTCCAGTATACGGACATCAACAACATCTTGTGTCGAATAATGAGCTGAGAGTTGATGCAAATTGTAGACATGAAGAAGCTAATTTGAGCACCGAGAATAACAGTCGTTGGGCTAACACATTCAGGTGGATGCCGCCTATTGTGCATTCATCATCCATAGATGGTGATGACGCTCCCTCGTTTGTAGTTGACGAGATTAAGGTTGGGGTTGGGCAGATGTTTAACAACAAAACGGAGTTTCGTAAGAAGTTATCGAATTTGGCAGTAAGACAAAACTTTCAATTCAAGGTGAGGAACTTCAATGCAACAAGGTTTGAGGTTGTCTACCGTGCTGAATCTTGTAAATGACATTTATGTGCCACAAAGGTAGCCGATTCACATTTCTTCCAAGTGAAAAAGTAGAAGAACTATCACACTTGCTCCAGAGTCAGACTTCACCCAATCACAAATAGGCAACTACACATGTCATTGGTAAACATATGAAGAGCAAATTCATTGAGGCATCTAGAAGATATTGTCCAAAGGATATTATGTCTGATGTTCAAGAGTCATTAGGTGTTAATATCACAGAAAACAAGACATGGAGGTAAAGGAGGCAGCTTTCACGGATCTCATGAGAAATCATTCACACTACTCCCATAGTACATGCACATGATTGAGAAAGCAAATCCAGGGACCAAAACTTCCTTAGAAATCAATGACAACAACCATTTTAAATACTTTTTCATGAGTATGGGGCCCTCTATTGCTGGATTTACATCATCAATTAGGTCAGTTATCGCAGTTGATGGTTCTTTTTTGAAAGGGGAAATATAGAGGTACAATGTCTTTGGCTTCTTGTATGGATGGAAATAAGCAAATATACCCCTTGGCATTTGGAGTTGGGTATTCCGAAAATGATGACTCTTGAACCTGGTTCATAAAATAGTTGCGCGATCATGTTGTAAAAAAATGTTTGAGATCTTGTTTTCATTTCTAACCGTCATCGTAGTATTGAACGAGCTATTATAGCAGTTTTCCCTTATGTATTGCATGGATTGTGCACTCATCATCTGAATGGTAAACGGATAAGAATATGAATGTAAATTCTCATTACATACTTGCAAGCTTGGAGGAACAACGTGTATAGGAGGGAAAAAGTCACGATAGGTGGTTGCATGACCCGACGTCAGAATCGAATCGCCTGGATGTCCATAGCCATAGAACAGCTCTGGCGCAGGACTGAAGGGGGTACTACCTCTGTCCATGTCTGCCCCTACATTAGGCCTATCGATTGGACTATGTCTAGCATCATGACTTTCGGATTGATCCTCATGATTGTGACAAAAATTCGCTGGATGTGTAGGACATATAGGTGACGTAGGTGACGGTAGGGGTGTGCATGGTACCCTCCCACCCACCTGAACCCAACATACCCGCCATGGTATGGTAGAGGTAGGGTAGGGTATAAAAAAAATATAGGGTGTAGTATGGTAAATATTTTGAAAACCTCCCATGGTATGGTATAGTGGCGGGTATTTTTGTAAAAACCTGAAAATACCATACCATACCATACCATACTTTTTTTTAAATAAAAATTATGCCACATGTCAATTTATAATTGATTATGTATAATTTGTATGTGCGAGTGTTATATACACTAATAGAGTATATAATGAAAAGAGTAACCCCAAATCCCTTACCCTCTATCATTTTTCTATCATTTTGCTTGAATTTTAAAGTAGTAAATAATGTAATTACTTGAGTATTCGTGTTGTTATAGAATATGTAGTTACATGATATTTTTATATTGTTATAGATTCGATGTTACTTGATTATTTGTGTTATTGTAGAATATATAGTTAGTTACTTGATTATATGTATTGTTAAGGATATGGCATTGCTTGATTTTTTTTATTTAGTACAAACTTTATGAATCATAAAATTAAACAATGTCAAAATAAGAACTTAAAGTGTCAAAATCTTGAAAAAAAACTATAAATAAACTTTAAAATAATTAAAAATACATGATAAAATATTATCTAAATTTTGGTCAATTTGGTCAACTACCCGAAAATATCATACCATACCCGCCTTTACCCTACCATGAGGGGATGTGGTATGGTATTGTATACAAGAATTGTATGGTACGGTATAAAAATCTAAAATCTGACGTATGTATGGTATGGGAATGGCATAGCGATACCACACCATACCACACCATATGCACACCCCTAGGTGACAGATACCGTATACAAACATCAAATATAGGACTACCTGTGTCTCTGGCTGGCTCTACATCAGGTTTAACAAGGGAACTACAACCAGCAGGAGGTGAAACTGATGGATCTTCTATCGGAAGTGGCTTAATTCTCTCAATGGGCAAAAATAGAGCATCCACAGTTGTCGCCCAAGCCATATGTGCACCTCTCTGGATGCCAACCACTTCAAAGAGCCTTATACACCACTGTGTTAGTTGCTCTTGCTCAGACAGATCTAGTAGGACGAGCGGACGAGCCTGCATCAACAAATAATCCATCATGTTAAACAATGATTCAATGCGAACAAAAACAAGACAAGTTCATAAGACAGGGGAACCGTATGTACCAGTCTCCTAACCCGCAGGACATCATGTTTGACTATGTGCTCAGACGGGGACTTAATTGTCTCCCACTTCAACAACAGCGGTATCCTCCCTTTACAATTTTTGCCTACTCGCCCAAAAGTCGCACCAATGTACGGCACGGCCTCGTACAACCAAACCTTAATAACATAAGGGTTATTTAGTGACACTATGTAATGAAATTGTACGCCAAAGAAAGAAATAAACATGTTAACACACATGTTTTGTAGTATGTACCTGAATGGCATAGGGGGAACACTTCTAAGTTATATCTCTCTATCTATTTCATATTCGCTTGGGCTCGCTTCTTGTATTTTTCTAACCTCCCGACCAAAGCGTTCTTCATTCCTTTAAGCGTCTTATCAAAAGACACCTAACCCCATAGATAATTATTAAAATTATCTAGTGTGTTGATAAAATTCAACCACACACGGGAGACAAGTCAGCGTCGATCCCCTGCCATGAAAAAAGGCTCCAGCATGTAGTATAATGCCAGCTTCACAACATCCTCGTCTAGCATATGAGACATATTGAATTGCTGAAGTCTCTCAAGAAATCCATAAGCTCCATGTCCTTACCCTCGAAGTACGTATCCAATAAAGGGCACGGATTCAACACAGTTGGTATTGGTGGCACCGTGGAAGCAAATCTTAATCCGATAACCAAACCAAACTCTTGGACAGAAAAACGAATCAATCTTCCTGAAAAGAAGGAAAAAATAAACATAAGATGGTAATAATGATAACAAAAAAAAAAAAAAACTATAAATACCAGATGCTCAAAAATAAGATTTTTTTTTACTACATTGTAGTTCAAAAACCATATTTTTACATTGAATAAGGAACCATATCTCTTCATCGTACCCCACAGTGTTAACCTCCCACAAAAGTACATTGTGCACCAACTGAGATGGAAAGGACAACTGACGGATGTCTAGGATAAATCTAAAACATGTATCACGAAACATGTATTTTTGCCTCGCAGTCAACGTCGCACGAATCCATTCTATGCAGTCCAAACTTGACAAAGTTTATGATCACCGCATGGTACTGCTCATCATATGGTGTCTTCAGGGTGAAGAACAGTCCAAATTTACTTGCCATTTGCTTCAACCTGCAAATACAAGGCTATTATAGTTAAATATGATGCAAAAAGGCAAAAAAACAATTCGAAAATAAGCAACCTGCCAAAATGCTTAACAAAACTCGACAAAACTCGGCACAACTCGACAAAACTCGACAACAAAAGCTGACACACGACAATGTCATTCGAGCTCAACAACAAAAACCGACAAAAATCCTATTGGATACCTCCAACCGACTATACGACTTTGTCGAATGTCGGATTATTCGAGTGATGTTTTAATTTGATTTTTGTTATTAATTTGCATACTTCATTTGATAGATGTTTTAATTTGCTCTGAATTTTCTTGCAAGGTTATATCGATCATGACAGTGTTATGTTATAAGTTTAAAAACAGTTAGGTGTTTTCATCAAAAGTTGCCAAAAAGGGGGAGATTGTTAGTGTCAGTGTGTCGAGCTGATGTCAAGATGTGTCGAGTGTTGTTGTCGAGCTTCTTTCTAGTGTCGCATTGTTGTTTTGTCAAGTGTCGAGCTTATTTCCAGTGTCGCGTTGTTGTTTTGTCAAGCGTCGAGCATATTGTCGAGATTGTCGAGTGACAAGTTAATGTCGAGTTGTCGAGATTATTTGCGTGTCGAGTTTATCTGCATGTCAAGCTTGTAGAGAAGATTTGTGACGACACTGTTGTGTTAAAAGTGTTGAGTGTTGAGCATGTTTGTCGAGCACTTATGCCGAGAGCGTTGATAACGAGATTTTTGGTTACAACATGCGTGTCATGCATGTGTTATGTTTTGTTCAACTTATGATGAAGCAAGAATATTATTTTGATTATTCTACTATTTCTAGAATTATATTTTAGGAAGTATTTGATTGATAATAAATATCTTCTAAGATTAGAATATAATACCTTGTAGAAGAATATTTATTTATCCTAATCTCTTTAGGAACTTTATTATATCACTTCCTATTTTATTTCTCCTAATGCTATTATGATTTTATTTCAGATCTTTTACAGGATTTATAGGAGATTTTGTCCAAGCCTCTCACTATATATACTAAGTTATTTTTTAACTTAAGTAGCTGAAATACATTAATTAGTTGGGAGTCTTCTTTGATTTAAGATTTTAGAGAAGAGCTTCAACACAAATTGGAATGTCTTCTTTGATTTAATTTCTTGAGTTCTTAATTCATGTATGAGAGATAGAAATCATACATAAGTTCATGATTGGGTCTGTGTGAGTTTGTAAACACTTGGGATAACTTGCGGGTTAAGTATTTATGTAATTCAATATCAGATATCGGGTGTTATATATAATTTAACAGTGTGTTGTTAAGTTATCTGTGACAGAGAGTGGGCAGTGTCACTAGAGTTTAAGATTTTTGCGAAGATTTTGTTTTACAAAGATTAGGTCTGTATGTGAGAGTGAGTCAGCATTGTAAATGGTCCTAAAGATTGTACAAACAAGAACTTAGTGAATTGTAGCTCTATAGTTATCCGTGGACGTAGGTTTTATAACTGAACCACGTAAAATCCTCCTGTGTCGATTTAGGTTACAATTTACTGTTATATTGTTCGTAACTGCATACTTCTAGAACTCTCAATAACTTCTATATTTTGTATAATTATTTCTTTTAATGCACTTGGTCACTTAAGATTTAATTTGTTTTTTCTAAATTTTAATATTAATATTACAAGAACATTAAAAGTTGTATTAAGTATTTATGATATCTCATTGGTGGGTAAATGTATTTAAATTGTTATGTTAGTAGCTCTATTTTTGTCAAATTGATTTCGCTAAAAATAAATTTGGACACAATTATAAATATATAACATGTTGTCAAAGACAATGCAAGTAAAATAAAATTTCACAAAAGATTACATATATTTACATTCTATTAAATTAAGTACCATAAGGGTTACATATATTTTCATTCTATTAAATCAAGTACCACAAGGGATTTTAAGTACATGTGTAACACGTAACAAAAGTCTTAGGAGCAAAGAACTATATAAAAGTATCAAATGTATAATAACCAAGAAGTAATAACAATTGGACTTCAACTCTCCGATGGTGGCCTAGAACTTTTCCTATGAAATCATCTGAATACAAAAGCCCTCTCCGCACAAAATAATCACAGTTAGGTAAATCATATTAACTCCAACAAAAAGTAATATAATAAGAGAATTTGGCTTCTAAATCAATTAATACCTCTGATAATGGTTTACGCAATTCATTTCTTCACAACAAATTTCTTTGTTTTTCATGACACTACAAGAAAGGGAGGCTTATACTGCGCTCTTTTAAGGCGGTTTTTAAAAACTGCCGTAAATGGATGAACTTCAAATGTGTATACGGCGGTTTTAGAACCGCAGTCTAAATTACCCAAAATCCCCAAACCAATTTAACCCTAACCGCCTCAATTTTGCATCAACTTGTTTCAATTGAAATGAGCTTCCTCCCTTTCTCCTTCACAAATCTGTCGTGAGACTCCCATCTCTTCTTCTCTGCCCAGTCTCGTGTTACCTCAGACTATCACTACCATTCCACTCTTTGCACACATCTTCCTCTTCCGCTTATTTAACTCTCTAATCCTCTATTGTCGATGAAGTTCTCTTCATCCTTGACACTATCAATCCCATTGAACCTACCTTGGATCCACTAGTTCCCTTCCTCTCTTCCCAACTTGTCAATTCTGTAATTCGAAAAACGTGAAATCCTCAATTAGGTTTTCGTTTTTTTCATCTGGGCATGTAAATAGGAGCGTTTCCGCTGTTGGGATTCTCATAATTTAATTCTTGACATGCTTTTGAAGCCAAATGGGTTTGATTTGTATTAGTAAACGCTTGAGGAGCTGAAGGCTGGTGACTTCTCTGTTGTCTCCAATGCGTTTCACGTTCTCATTTCAAGGTATGCGAATGTGGGAATTATGAAAAAGCGTTGGAGATTTTTGGTAAGATCAAGGATTTTGATTGCCAACCTGATATTCATGCTTATAATAGGATATTGTATGTTGCGTCATGTCAAAAAGTGATTTTGTTGGGTTTGGCGGTTTATAATCAGATGTTGAAATTGAGTTGCATGCGTAGTAGTGTAACATATTGTATTTTGATTGATGGGTTGTGTAAGAGTGGCAAAACTCATGAGGCGCTTAAGCTGTTTGATGAAATGATGGAGAGAGGCATTTCCCCTAATAAATTTATTTATACTGTTTTGTTTCGGGTTTGTGTCAAACCGACAGGTTAGGTAGATTCGATGAAGCTTTTGCTCTTTTGAAATAGTTTCAGAGGGATGGCTATGTGCTCGGATTAAGCGGTTATAATAGTTTGATTGATGGGTTTATACTGGTGAGGCATTATAGTTTATCCATGGGATTGTGGGCTCGCTTGCTTTTTCTTCTTCACAAATTCTTGTGTTTTTTTATGATTTGAATTCTCTGTAGGATTTAAAACCCTAATCAGATGAGTTATCCAATGCACTCTGTACAGTTTTTCAACGATACAATGCCTATTTGGATGATGAATCCTACTTGCGGAAGAAGGTAGCGACAAAGTTGGGGTCAAAGATGATTTTCTTAAATATGGGAATCATTGGCCTTGTTTCAGAGTGGGTAAAGGTATTTTATTCTGATCATTGGTTTTATTGTGCTGTTCAGCTAGGTGACCCGTACATGAATGGTAACAATTTATGTGCTTCATAACCCCCATTTGATATTGATTGTGCCATAAAGACCTTCGTGTGTGGATACAAATTTAGTTATGACTTGGCCATCTATCTTACTGATAAGCAGATAAAAGTTTTTTTTTTCTCTTGGCTAATCTTTACATCTACATCTAGCTTAGGATAACTAATGTGGAGCTGTTCTGTCCTGCATTCTCTAAAATGCTTTGGTTGGATAAAAATAATTGATGACATGAGTCTAATTAATGTAATATGTTGTAGTATTGAGAGCCTGGAGTTTTGCTGTGGCGAGGTTCCACATTGCAAGAATTTGCCAACCAATTGTTTGGAAACAGGGATGATTACGGGAGAGGCTGGCAGATGCCGCTTCACTATGGTTCTAACAAGCACAACTGCTTTACCATATCGTCACCTATTGCGTAAGATATCTAAGCCATGTTAGCACATTTCAATTCTTTATATACAAGAATTTGAATCACAGTAGAATTTTAAAAACATAATTGCACATGTATTGTTATTATTATTATTGCTGTTGTCATTATTATTTATAATGGCTTTATTATTGTTTTCAGCAGTGGAAACAAATTATAAAGGTAGAGAAAGAGGTTAATGTTGCAAGATGCTAATTGTAAATATGGAATTTTAGTTTAAATACCATTTTTTTTATTAACTCATACTGCATTTCTTTCGAAAAACATAAAAAGGATTGAAGATCTGATCTTTAATTAGAAATTAGAATTATTTGATTCGTAAGAATAGTGAATAATTGATTAGATGTGATTCATGTGAAAGTCCAGCAAATAAATAAAATATATACTAAATGATTATAAGTCTTCCACTAGCCACGTGAACCACTTCTCTTCTCTCAAGGCAAATTATAATTTTAATTGTCTTTCTGCCTTTCATGCTTGATATGAAAAAAAAATCAAGTTAAATATTATTTGTAATAGACAAGATTCCAGCATTTAATGAACTTGTCTCCCTCCCTTCTCAAAATTAAAAAAAATGTATCCTTATCTCTCCCTACATGACTAGTTTGTTCGTCCTTGCCTCAATTTATAATTTATGTAAAATAAATATATAATAACATCATCAATTTTTTTATTTAAAAAACCAATGGGTTGGGCTGCTCCAACTCAAATAATTACTCGGGCCCAACACAATTTCAGCCGTGGCCATTACAGCATTTATAATTTCGGATTTATACAAATGACTCTCAACATCATTTAATGGTTTTCAATATACATTCATCTAATTAGACTAATAAGAAAATGTGATTTTAATTTTACTATTTATACATGCTTGGTTTACATGAATATGTTGCTTGTTTCTTTAAACAGCCTCAGGAGCTTTACATTGTGAAATTAATAATGGAGGGTGTTGGAAGAAAACCCAAGATGGCAAAACTTATTCTGCTTGCACTGTAAGTAACTTCTATTTATTCGCTGACTTTTTTTAATTAAAAAAATTAATGGTTTTATGACAGATCATTCAGGAGGATCATTTACAAGGTTGCAAGTGTCCAAAAGGATGGAGCAGGTTTTGCCATTTACAAGATGGCAAAACCTGCTCCTCCATTAGCTAATGGAGTTTTCAAGGATGGTGCTAAGGTCAATAAATTTCATGACAACTATTACGTTAATTGACTTTGACTTTTCTTATTCTCTCTTTGACTTCTATTACGTTACAGCTCTAAATTTAAGGTGCATTGAGGTAAAACATAAGATGGCGATGCTCTAAGCAGAACATCTTGAGAATTTAGTTTTGTGCCTAGAGAGAATATAGCTTGTGATGTAAAATGATTATTTGGAAATGCAATTGGTGCGGAAAAATTCATGCCAAAACTAGCACTGAAGTATTTCAAATATTTTTATGATTTTCTTTCAGTTTTTATATGGTATAGTTTCTTATTTTTACCTACTTCAATTGAACTACAATATTGAGATTATTTTTGACTTAAAGGTTGTGTTGCAACACCTTCGAGACCTAGTGATAATATTCGTGAGGGCCAGAAACTTGACTCTAGTTTTGATGAAGTCCCGCCATCAGAGGTATGATTTTACAGTTTTGACAACTATGAAATCCTACTTGATGTAGAAGTCATCAGTTGAGAGAACAATGGGTTATTTACTTATGTGTTCTGATGTTAATATGTAATTGGTTTCTCAGGGTGGCGATCTTGCAAAACCGGCTCTATTAGCTAATGGAGTTTTTAAAGATGGTGCTAAGGTTAATAAATATCATGAAGAATCTATTAGGCCCTCCAAAATTGAAAAAGAAGAGGGTGAGTTGTTGTCCAATGGAGATTTTGAAGAGGATAATTTTGGAGTTTATGGGGATGCTAGTATGAAGGCTACGTCTAAGACAAAACATGGATAATTTTGTTTACCAAGTTTTGTGTAAATTTATTTATCAGATGATTAAACTATGTAAAGGTTGTTAAACTATCTAACTGATATGTTGTTTAACTGTTTGATAATAACATATTGAACAGTGTGGATGATGATTGCGTTATATTTGATTTTCTTGGTTATGATTGAATCATTATATGAGATATTTTTATATTTGATTTGATTTTATTATGTTCATTGAATGAATGATTACAAAATTGCCAATACATTTTTCTGAGATAGTTTAATTATTTTGTAAACAGCAAATAAATATAGAATTGCACAAGCAGCGAAACTTAACTATTTACGGCGGTTTCTTGGTCGACGTAAAAAAAATTTTCCTAACTATTTACGGCGGTTTTCCATCAACCAACGATAGTTGAACAAAAATTGTATAAAAACTTTTTAC
Organism: Boswellia sacra; assembly: GCA_013180625.2. Classification (NCBI taxonomy): domain Eukaryota; kingdom Viridiplantae; phylum Streptophyta; class Magnoliopsida; order Sapindales; family Burseraceae; genus Boswellia; species Boswellia sacra. The sequence continues at coordinate 141,744 of SNVD02006777.1, read as the reverse complement.
AGCGGTTTTGTGACTTTTTACAGCGGTTTTATGTCCGTCGCAAATATTACTTTTTACGGCGGACATAAAACCGCCGTAAAAAGGTGTGGTAATTGTTTCGTCGTTTGTTTTTGCGTCGAACAAGTAAACCGCCGTAAAAGACTATTTACGGCGGGCCAAAACCGCCGTAAAAGCTTTTACTGCGGTTGTTTTTACGGCGGTTGAGAACCGCCGCATAACCGCCGCAAATGTGTTTTTACGGCGGTTTTGGCCCGCCGTAAATAGTATTTCCTGTTGTAGTGTGAGTAACAATCCAAATTAGGTACAACAAACCATTTTATCAATTTAAATTAAAGCAACCATACCGTAAAACTACAAGAAAACTGAACATGTCCTCTTTGACATTTGTAAACTAAAAAGAGCGATTTTAATATTTACAAATGTATATATACCTTAAGTTGTAGTTTACTCTGGCCAAAAACTAAAATTTTCCTGTGCGACTGTTGTTTCAAAACTGCAAATTATAGTGCAACAATTTTAGAGGGCATCCAATCTACAAATTTAGAAGAAAATTCAAAGAACTTCATTATAAGCCATCACAAAGCTTTTGATGGTAATGATAGTAACCAACATAATAACCAAATCAAGGTCCTGGTTATCAAAACATAATTCATCTGGTGACACCTCTATCTGGTTACCAAATCATGGTTTTGTTTGTGAGCCTTCTGATGCATTCTCACCAACTATCGTAAATGTGAAATAACAGTTACATTCCAAGTTAAAAACATAATCAACTTCATTATAAGCCATCACAAAGCTTTTGATGGTAATGATAGTAACCAACATAATAACCAAATCAAGGTCCTGGTTATCAAAACATAATTCATCTGGTGACACCTCTATCTGGTTACCAAATCATGGTTTTGTTTGTGAGCCTTCTGATGCATTCTCACCAACTATCGTAAATGTGAAATAACAGTTACATTCCAAGTTAAAAACATAATCAACTTACAATAATATTATAACTAAAAACTAACAAAATTTTGTTCCAATTAATTAGATTATCTTTTGGTGGACAAGGGGAATGTATGAATTAATTCTGCCATGCATGTATCATAAAATTACCTTTTTACATCGATTTTTAAAGAAATTAAAGGCATGTTAACATTGTGTCATCGGAACAGACAGAAATGTCAAAATCAGTTTTCTTAGCAAGAAAAAGGACTTTCAAACACCCTAATTAGCAAAAAGAAAATAGTAACAAATCTTGATGAATTATTCTGCTATCACTAGAGAAATCAAGATAAAACAGAGAGCTTTAGAGAAAACTACCCATAGCTTAGACAAGTAAGAGAAGTGAAAAATGTTTTTGTAAATCTTATTTTCTTATCTAGCTCATAATGTTCCACTGTGCTCTCTTTGAACCCAAAAAAAGCATAAAGCCCCTTCAACAACTATTGTACCAAGAAAAAAAAAAACCTGCCTCATTTCCAATTTCACTTGCTTTCATCATCCTTGCAACTAACTAGAAGAAACTAATGAAATTCAAAATTAAAGCATTGGTCAGATAATTAGACTTTGTTTCCATTATAATAAAAAATGAATAATGCATTTGACACTGTAATATCAAATTAAAAATTTTCCATAATGGTTAAATATTTAAAATTTCAAGAGCATCACCTGCGACATAAGTTACAAATAAAATAGCATTATTTAAAATAGCTTCAACTCAGGTGAGTGATTAATTAAAATCCTAGAGATGCACGTCAAAATTTGGCATTTAGTGAATCAACAAGCGAACCATCTAGTTGATCCCCAACAATAGTAAAAAGCTTTGAATCAAGACTCATAGATATATACCACCTTATTACTATCAAGTATAGCTAGCTAGAACAACTAAAATTTCACAACACAATGCATCCTAATAAATTTATAGTTTTAAAGAATCTAATAAATTTCGTTGACCACAATAGCAAATGAACAAATCAAGAACACAAGCACTGATTCCCAAATAATAATAATAAAAAACAGAGATAGAACACTTACGTAAAACTGAAATGAAATTTCTATAGTATGTGAAACTAAAACTGAAATAAAATTAGTAAACTAATGCAGTTAGTTAAGCACTACAACTGTACAACTCCTGCATTCCATCTCCATAATCCATCAAACTAAAGAAAAAGAAAAGTGAAAACGTCAAACCTAGGCAATTGAAAACAAATAAATTAAATGAAATTACTTTTAACAAATAATAATGGGTTATTTTCACAGACTTCCCCTACCTTTTGGGTTTATTTCATCCAAATAATTTTTTCATAAATTTGATGCCTATATTTTTTAAAAGTCGTCATACACCTCCCTTCTGTTAAGTTTACCGTTAGATGACATCATATTTTCGTCTAAATAGTCTGTAATTACTTAAATAACCTTTAAAAAATTATTAAGTTAAATAATTTCAATTAAAAGTAAAATATAAAATTTTAAATCACCCCAAACTAATTTAAACTACAAACATCACCCCTAAAAAAATTTAGCCACCACCACTACAAACTCAAAATCTAACCTAACACCCCGCCATCATCATCCCAGAGCTAACCACCCAGAGTCAAACACCACCGTCTAAAGAAAAAAATTACAAACTACAAAAACACCCCCAAACACAACATGTCCGTTAAGCACAACAACACAAATCAACACAAATTACACGGAGGAGGGAGAGAAATGTAGCGTGATATTTGGGTAGAGAGAGAAAGGGGGAGAGATGAAGCAATTGGGTTTGGGTGGAGTTGGTTGAGTTGGAGAAGGGGTTGAAGTTGGTAGACACGATGGCAGATTCATGAAGGAGGGAGAGTGGTTCACGGGTTGGTGAGGGAAGAAGGGGGAAAGAGAGAGGCGCTGGTGGTGCATGGCTGCGCACAAGAGCCAGACTTATATTCTCCAGGCCAGGCTGGTCTGAGTCGAGATGATGACGGTTGGTGATAAGACCAAGAGCATTTTGGTGATGGAACGGAGTGGTGATGCTGGCGATAATGAGGTGTTGAGAAGGGGTGATGGAAATAACTTGGGCGCTGTTTAGAGAAAGGACCTCATACCTGTTGGTTTAATATGCATTTTGTTCAATTAAAACACAAAAAGTTCCTCAGTGCAGTGGTTGCGTGTGGATAAGGGGTCCTGGAGGGTTTAGGTTCGAAACATTATTTCAGCAATTTTATATTTCTTTAATTTTAAAATACTTATGAGGTTAAATGACTATTATAACCTTTCAAATTTAATATATTTACTAACAGTTAACGGAGGAGGTTTGTAATGACTTTTAAAAAACATAGAGATCAAATTTATATAAAAGTGTAAACGATTCATTTGGATGAAATAAGTCCAAAAGATAGGAGAGGTTTGTGATAATAACTCAAATAATAATAAAAACAATTCAAAGCAAGTGAATTTGTCTTGAAGCAACTGATAAACACAAAAGGGAGTAAACTTTTCAACAAGCAAAACTCATTTATGCTACACACAGACAAGTCAATTTAGGACTTATGCTACTCACCTATTCCACCCACTTCCTCTTCGTGTATAGCTCCTGCACTCCTCTGCCTCCACTACCATTGAAGCCCGCCCACCTACAAGCAAATCTTTGTTCCTCTTCCTCTAAGTAACTATCGCGTTTGCCCCTACGGATGGGTGAACCGTAACACCAACAATGAAGAGTGAAGTTGGACAACAAACTAGGTATGGGTTTGGCCCCTCGTGTAGTAAGAGCTCATGGCAGTAAGAATTTTGGGTTTTCAACTTATGCTGTAATTCAGTTTTTTGTTTTTTTAGTTTTTACCTTTAACAAGTGTGTTTAACCGGCAACTCTGGTTGTGCTTCATTCATCCACATCCGTTCGACTAATCTCATAGTCCAGAAATATGGCGCATTAAGTGTGCCCGTTGCATGTTAGCTACGATCGTGTTTAAATTGATTATAAAAATAATAATACAAATGAGAGGAATTTTATTTTGTTTTACTAATAGGCTTAACAAGTATGTTGGCTTCTGTCTTCGTTGAAATTTAGAGTTTACTGTCCAAAAGAGTCTCAGTAAAGAACAATGTACTTGGAGACATGGGGAGAGAGGCAACTGTTGAACAAGAAAACTGGGTCCAATTCTCAACTTGCGAATATTCTTTTAAGTTTCAGTTATGAAATGCTTATTAGGAAAATAGCTGATATACATAGCATTAAAAGGTTAGTGTAAACAGGAAAAATACTTCATAGCGAGACATATATCTTCCTTCTAGTGAAGGAGAAATCCCAAACCTTTTCAGATCATCATATGGGATTGGCCACTCGGTCATATAAGAGAGGGATATACAGAAACATAATCAATAATTACATATGAAAATCGTATTGTAATTTCCCACCATAGCCGGCAAAAAATAAAGAAATTACTGTAATCATATATACAAACACTTGATCACTCTCTTCATCAAAATGAAATTAAAATGGAATGCAAAAAGCCCTCACTGGTGTTTCTTCCTGTCGCCCTGCTTTAATTCTCGTTTTCTCTTTAACGATCCTGTCTTTCTTTTTTGCTCCATATTTTTAATATTACATTCTAGGATTAGCTAACCAGGGTTGTGTCAAGGATACGGATTTCTCTTCCCAGAAACGTTCAACGCCTAACAGAATATAGTTGTAACAGAATGTCTTTGCTGTATCTGAATCCCATTATTTTCTGTAACAACCTGATCTTGATAGCTTCCTTTATATTGTAATTCTGTTGCTATATTTCTGCTGTAATTCTAGTATAAATCTGTACAGCCATCACTTGATCATAATGAGAAAAAACTCATTCCTTAAATCTGTCAATACTCTTATATGGTATCAGAGCAAGCAAATCACTCCAACGAGTTTTTGATCCTCCTCTCACATGGGTTCTACCACAACAACGACAACAGCCACTATTGTGCAATTAGAGGTTTCCCAGATTCATAAAATTGGTCATATTTGGTAAAAAATTCGAAAAATTATCGCCAAAACCGCCTATTGATTTATCAAAATTGTGACAACTTCTATTTAAATTCCAAAATTTTTTCCAAATTTCCAAAATTTATTACAAAATTGTTATAATGATTCGTACTATTTATTCTAACTCATTCAGTCCATAGAGAAATAAAAATTCAATTAAAGAAAATAAATCAAGAGTAGTAATGCAACTGGACCCTTCGTCAAATGGCAATCAGGCATTTCTGTTACTAAATCAAACTTTGGGGATGGTATGTACTTTGGCCAACTTAAGGGTCCCTAATTTTTCCTAATGGGAATAAACTAAATTAAAGTTAATGTTGTGAAATTAAAAAATATAAAATGTTGGATGGGTAGTGTGTAAGGGTGCAAATGAAGGAAATGTAAATCTGTGGGATGCTTAATATTACAGGGATAGAAGTGAACGAGCTCATAGGGAGGAAGCGAGAGAACGGAAATGAGAAATTGGAGAGCTTTATATTGCATTTGAAGTTTGTGTGGTTTCTTGGTATTTAGCTTTGTTTAATTTTGTATATTTTGTAAAAAAAAAAAAAAATTCATTTAAAAGTAAGTTTTACTGTATAATTATGTCGTAATTGTAATCATGTTATAATCGTATTACAACTATAAACGGATCATGTTAATAGTATTAACGTGTATTAATCATGTTATACGAGTCGTATTCGTGTCTAACATGAATATGACTAATTTATTATTCGTGTTTGCGTGTTCTATCGTATTACTCCTTTAATAATTGTGTCATATTGGTGTTGAACCTTCATGATAAGAATAATAAACATGTTATAGTCATGTAGATTAATCTTTATCGTATCATAGCATGATATGACATGAATACGACCTGTGAGTACGAATTGTCACCCCTACCTTAATTGCAGCTTAGCTCCAAAATGCAGCGTTTTGGTTACAACAATCTCCCCATATCCCAACAAAATGTCTAATTAATTAGTCGAATAATAAAAATATTTCTGAATTTATAAACCTTTAAAATAATGCTGAATGTATATGGAATCGTTTTTATTTCAAATTCCGATTCTTACTCAGATCTTTTGGAATATTTTGGGATCTTCGTAGACATTGCATGATGATTCTAAGAGCATATAATATTCAATATTCAATATTTTGTTAACGTGGGAAACACGGTCTTGTATTTTGGCTTCAGTCCAAGAACATATAGTATTCGATATTCAATTTTTTATGCTAGATATGTTATTTGTAATGATTGTTTCGCATTTATATATGTAGTCAAAATTAAAGAACTAAATAAAATAGAATAAGTACGTCTTAAAATACTTATAAATAAAAAACAAATTAAGCAACAAGAAGACCAGGGTCATAGAGAAGCAAAAAAGTAAGTAAAATAATGTTGGGAACGTTAACCTTCATTAATTTATTGGTGAAGTCACGTGCGGAGGAGGACAAGTCGTTAACCCACTTTGCCAACCCATAATCTTTCACATGGTTTAACTAATGTGCCAGCCAAGACAATCCAAGCCAACGCATTCATCTGAATTTGATCATTTTCTTGTTGATCAATGTTGTGTCCATTAATTGCCTTGCCATTGTTATCTTTTTATGATTTTGTTTGGCAATTTGTTCGCAAAGAATGCTTTCTTATGGCAAACCTTGGAACATGTTAGCTTAATTAAATGAAAGACATTCACGAAAGCAATGAAGATGAAGCAAGCAGGTAGCACGAGTTGGGCAGCCGCACATATTAGCCAATTATGTCCAACAAACCGACTTCGATAAATTAATTTGCAATTAGTGCACTAGAAAATTGAGTGTCATGGTGCTCAAATACACTAGCGAGAGTACCAAAGTAATTTGATTCATTTGACATACCATACAATTCAATACGCAATTTAGCATTGGAAACAGATCCTCACCATTTAGACCACAAACTCCTCCTTCCATCTCTTCTCTGTACTTTTCTCAGACAAACTCAGAGAAAAACTAAACAATGGCTTCTCCTTCTTCTTCTTCTACAATCAAGAATTATGAGTTACGAGTCGCGGTGACAGATACTTTCAAAAGCCAATATGAGCAAAAGGGTTCAGCCACCTCTTACATGGCTTGTGCTGGTAAAGCTTTGCTTTGGTTTTCTTTTCGTCGTTCTTTAAATTTTTTATTTTGTTTGTTGAAGATATTGTTGTCATGCCACATTAAATTTTTTCGTTTAACGTTTTGTCTTTCTAGTTATGCTCTGTTTGGTTGGTGAGAAAATGCACGAAAAAGAAGCTTAACACTCCAAGGGCAGAAGGAACCAAAAAGAAGAAGAAGAAGAAGAAGAAGAAGAAGAAGAAAGATTTAATTTATTTGATCCGTCAAAAATATATCAATGTCCTTAAACAGGAGGCAAAACTTATGAGATTTACGTCACACAAAAATTTTGCGGGCAAACCAATTCAGCCCATCAGGATCGGAATGTTTATGATCATATTTTTCTTGTTGGTTTGTTTCTTGGAGCCGGTTGCAGCAATACCAAGGCCTTTAAACAAGATGAAGATAATGCTGCCGTCTCGAATTCTGGTTGAAAAAGATGCAACAGGCCCCCTGCCACCTTCTCTGCCGTCTGGCTGTACAACAATCCCTGGCGATGAGGGAGGACACTGTGGTGGAAAGCACGGATGAGACTGAAAGAGCCAGCAACCTTGTTTATAAGTGCTTGAATAATTTCTGATTTATGGCTCTATAGCTTTAATGCCTTGTTTGTCTTAACTTTGGCTATTAAGGACCAATTTTCTTATTGAATGAATTCCAAGGCTAACCTGGTTGATTTTTAAAGTGGCTCAGTATATGTTGACTTGAATATACTAATTAAGGTAGTGTTTATTTTAACCACTTAATACTTTTTAGATATAAATATTTTTTATGACTTAATTTACACTACTTAATATGATGTTTATTTACTCATTTAGATATCACTTAAACAAAGAAGTAAAGAAATATTTTACCTTTAATGCAACTTTTTTACCATTGTTGAAATGTAAAGTGTTTATAGTATATTTATTTCAATCTTCAAAAATTAAATAGTTAATAAAATTAAACCAAAATTATTTTTCATTAAATAATTAATATTATATATCTTATAAACATTTAAAAAATAAATATTTATTAAAATTAAATAAAAATTCTTTTTCATTTAAATAGTTAATATTATATTTGTTACAATTCTTTAAAAATTAAATCAAAATTATTTTTTGTTTAAATAGTTAATATTATATTTATTATAATCCTTTAAAAATTAAATTTTTAATAAACTTAAAGTAAAATTATAAATAACTATAAATTTAACATGTATTAATTATATTTTAATTAATAAATTTATTTTTACTTTCTACTTAATTATATTTTATTTAAATTTATTCTTATCAATTATTAACCAATTTTTCTTTAAATTAGTTATTTTAACTAAACATGTTAATAAAAATAACAAAAAAATATAATTAATAGATAAACCGATCTCAAAACCATAATTATTAAAATTCTTCATTGTAGCAAGACAATAAAAAATTAATTATAAGCTTCAAATAATTGATTAGCAATTTGGTCCCGAAGCTGAAGCTGGTGCATAAAAGCTTGCTCTAAATTAGTTATTTTAACTAAACAAGTTAGTAAAAATAACAAAAAAAATAAGTAATAGAAAAACCGATCTCAAAACCATAATTATTAAAATTCTTCATTGTAGCAAGACAATAAAAAATTAATTATAAGCTTCAAATAATTGATTAGCAATTTGGTCCCGAAGCTGGTACATAAAAGCTATCGGATTGACTTGTGATTGGTATTTGATTCTAATATGCTTTCTCATCCTCTAGTTGAGCTTATTCATCATCAAATTTAGAAAACAACACATCTGCAATGAACATCTTTCAAAGGGAATCAGTCCAATTAGCCTTGCTATTCTCAGAATTTTGAGACATCTATATATATAAGTAAATTAAAAATTAGAAGAGATATAGAATGAAAGAAACAAGGTAGAAACACTTTAAATCAACTCATGAGATAAGATTTTCACTAATGCAATACTTTCTAAAAAGATTTTGGCAATATTTTCTTGCTTTTGGCAGTGTAGTGAAAAGTTTGATTGACAAAGCCCTCTAACAGGTTAGTTACATCCTGTCAAAGCTGTAAAAAAGTAAAGAAACAGGCAGTTCAACCAAAATTAGCTGATTCTGTAAAGTGGGCATTTGAGGAATTGCTTCATTTCACCCCTCAACAATGATGCTACCAGTCACGTCACTCTTCATAGCCAATACATTTTGGTCACTCTAGGTTACCTTACAGGATCCAATTGCAACTAATACGTGAGAGCGATTAATTATATACTTAATAGACATCCCTTACCTACCTAAAATAATGAAAGTACTAAGCCAACTGTGACATCTTCAATAATGAAAGGAGGAATTGCTTCTCAATGATTAAAATACAACAAATAACAGAAAAAAAAAAATTCATAACATGAGGTCAAAAGAAGAAGTGTAGCAGAGGATCATTCACGTGGGTAAGATTAGTCATGTGATAAACAGATATAAGGCAGATGGAGAACCAGCAAAATAACAAATGGGAACAAGGGCATGAAATTTTTATTCAAGTTAAGAATAGCGTCACCACAACATTTCCTATCCCATCTATAATGCATTTAGGACTCTCGCAAACAAAATAAATTGAAGAATACCGAAGAGGAGATGAACAATTTCTGCCTATATTTTTAGCGGTCCTTAATCTAACCACTCGTTCACATTTGCCTCCATAACAACTCTATTAAAAGTTTAACTGTTTAAAGTGGCAGGTTTGGGAATCATATAAAGGTTTAAGTTATCTTGTTTAGCATGGTTACTACTGCAGTGTTGTATTACATGATTACATTGTGCACATGCCACAGGGAAGCATTACTCTATCACCAGATAAAATATAACAGCATCCATTTATGGAAATGGAAGCTACTATACAATTCTGAAAAGTAGAAGAAAGAAAATCACTGATAACCACTTGGCAAAAGACAGATGTAGACAAATTATGAGTGCCATGCCAACACCTTGTGATCTTTCATAGCAATATAAGTGCATGTAATACGATCAATTCAACTAGTTTCAAATTTGAAAAAGCTAAAAATTTACCGTACTTCACCGCCTAAATGAGTAATATCACTGACTTATATACTGCTACCTGATAGATTTATAATCAACAGCATTAAAATGATACCCATGTAAAAGAGTATTGGTAACAAGAAATTACCACAGGATCAGGAAATGCTCCACTGCAGAGGGCAAAGCAAACAAGTGGTTCGGACTTTGAAAGGCCAAATTTTGAACTAATAAGTTGCCTTTCTCCACCGGATTTTTTCCTCAAGACATTTGAAAGGATGGACTCAATCCACTGTAATTCATATGAAAGCAGGCAAAAGAAGTGAATAAAAGAAATTCAAACCATCACAAGCAACAAAAATGAAGCTTCTTCTGATTTCAAGCAGTTAATCTAGGAAGATTATCAAAATTGATCAACTATGACATAAGAATTCACCCTGAATTCTGCCTTTCTGATTTCACTAAACAGGTTCCATTCATGGAGAAACAAACCCCAGTAATCAGCTTCAATATACTAGAAGCATGTTTGTTATTGTTTATTTAATAATTAGAGCTACCCTTCAAAATAAAAGATTTCTGACTTTGCCTCTATTAGTAATAGGTGTAAGTATCTTTAAATTTTTCTCTACAAGAAATGACACAAGTACCAAACGGGTAAATTATTTAACACAAACAATATGCATCCTGGCAAAAACCAGTGTCAAATGACAAAGGGAAGTACCCGTCCAATTCGAGGTGTATGGAAGCAAAATATAGACTGCTCAATTGCATTTGCACTAATGATATGGCCACCAATGTGTGATGGCTGTCTCTTTCACCAAGTCTATAATTAATGTGTTGTTGTGTTAAAATGGGTGGGATGAAGCTACCGTAGCTGATGTTATGCACAACGGAAGTGATAACCAACAGAACAACCAAGTGAACAACACAAACTATGCTAGATAATTGAATATAATAGCAACTAAAGAGGCAACCAATCAACCACAATACAGAAATAGAAATAACACCAAGATTTAACGAGGTTCGGTATAAATACCTACGTCCTCGGGCGTCGTTGAAGAAACTTTCCACTATCTTCAAAGAGAATTACAAACTTTTGGGCCACAGTACAAATTCCACAACTATTGAGCCAAATTGCAATTACCCGAATAGTTGGGCCAAACTGTAATTACCCAAACAATTGGGAAATACTACAAATACCCAAAACAAAGGGAGAAAAACAAATATTACAAACTTTAAGATCCTTAATGAAAGGTCCTTAAACTATGAGGTCTTATATATGAGAACTTACAAATAGAGGGGGTGGAGGAGAATTTTTAATGGGACAACAAAGTGAGAAAACTTGGCTTTAATTTATAAGCCCAAGTCTCTCCAACACAAAGACTCCCACTCCATGTGAGATCCTTGCGCACACACACAATGACTAAAGAGCCACAATTCTAACAGCTGATGCCCTTTACTGAACATATCTATGTTAATGTATTATAGAAAATTTTAGACGTGGATGTAAGTTTCAAACTCAACTATTTGAACTGTTGATTACAAATGCAGAAATTTGTGGGAGGCATGAAGCATTTCGGCTTTCTCTTGTAATGGTATCTGTGGGATCCTGACTACCTTTAATTTCACTTCTGTTGTCTATCATTGTTTTCATCAGGTTAACTATGGGAATTTTATGCATGGGCTGATGAAGGAGAACATCCAACTAAACAGAACAGTTTTATCCGAATTGTCAATCCATAAACCTATAGTTTCAAGGCAATTGTTGACATCTTTTGCAATGCCTTCCCTAGCAACAAAAATGTTGTGCTTCCTCCCAGAAAGGCAAACGTTTCAGCCAATGCATAAGTAGTTGCTTAAGACTACAAACCCTCACAATTGCCTTTTACAGCTTGTGTAAAACAGAACAATAAAGGGCGTTATTAGTCGTTGGATATTAAAGCAAATTTTTGAGACCTGAGTTATGTGTTAAATTCATTTTGACCTATAAATTTTTTAGATTTCTACAAAGCAAAAGCAGGCACATAGCTTTCTGGAAAGCAGCAAAACTCCATACAAAGTTGCAGAATATGAAATGAACAAAGGAGAGAAAATATACCTTAATTAAAAGATAGAGAAAAAAGAGACAGAGATGGAGCAGCCCACTGTTTCTCTTTCTCAAACTCCTCTAACACGATCTCTTAAGAGTAATAAGCACAATCTGCTAACGTATAAACGAAAAAAAAAAAGCCGCAAAACTCTGGTAAGCACGATCTAACTACTTAGAAAGAAACAACACCTCCATATCTCTGAGTTTTGAGATTTCCTCTGGCAACATTCATCTCTGAATCTACACATCCATGTCTGCAAATGTTAATCTCTGACAGAATTCATGTTCATCTCTGAATCTGGACAAAGATTATTAATCTATATTCATGTCTGAAATGTTCCTCTATAGGAGCGTAAAATGTTGCATACGAAGAGGGCTGAATTTGGACCTCTTTTAATGGATACATGAACAATGACCCCAAAGCCGAACATTCTTAGTTGAATCGAACATTTCAAGAAATATAATGATTATTACATATTTTTACACGTGACTTGAGGGATTCAAGACAAACAATTTGGAGAAAACATGTGATATTATATTGTCAATATTACAAAAGATTCCGAAAATAAAACAAGTTCATATGCATGATTATTAACGTAGCTTCAAAGGCGAATCATGTGATAAATTACTTTAAATATTATAATATATAGTTTCACATGCATGCGTGACTCACAAATCGGCCATTTAATTAATAAGTCTTCTTAGAACTTAATATGTAGGTGGTGTATGTTTTCATCACTTAATACTTTTTAGAACTTAATTCAAACCACCTAAAATTATATTTGTTTACTCTCTTACATAGCTCTTAAAAAAAAGTAGTAAGAAAGTATCTTATTTTTAATATGACATTCTTACTCTTGTAATAAAAATATAAAATATTTATATTACATTTGTACAAGTTCTTAAAATTAAATCAAAATTCTTTTTTCATTCAAATAACTAATGTTATATTTATTACAATCTTTAAAAAATGAAATATTTATTTTTGTTATGGAAATTAAAATATATGCCTTTAAATATGTATAAAATAAATAGTTTACAAAATTAAATTGAAATATTAATATAGTAATGAATTAATAAGCTTATTTATTATAAAAACCAATATATTTATATTTTGTTTGATATAAGTCAAGATTATGAATAATTATATACTTTAATTATTTCTTAATTAATTTATTACATTAAATTTTTATTTATTTTAATTTTATTAACTAATGCATGTTAAACAAGTCAAATTTTAAAAATTCAAATGCATATTTATTAAATAAATTATATTATTGTAATTACTCTTTTTATATATTTTATATCATATACATACATAATTTATCAAAATTGGGTGAGAGGAGAATGAAAAAGGGTCTCCAAGATTCAGAGAGATGGTTCATATTTGGTGTAAAATTTGGAAAATTAGCACCAAAACCCCCTAATAATTTATAAAAATTGCAGAGAACTTCCATTTAAATTCAAAACTTTTTACAAATTTCCGAAACTTATAACAAAATTGTCACAAATGAATTGTATTATTAATTGAGCTCATTCGGTTTGTAGGGAAATTAAAATTCAATTTAAAAAAAAAATCAAGAGCAGCAAACAACAATGAGAATTTGCTGGTATTTGTGTTACTACACCAACCTTTGGGGATGGTATGTACGGTACGTACTTTGTCCAAACCTAAGGGGTCTCTAATTTTTTCCGATGGATCGGAAATGAACCAAATTAAAGTTAAACCTTTTTCCATTCTCATTATCGTGAAGTTTCTTTAATCGCTTATTTGAGGTTTCGTTTATTCCTCGTTCTTTATCTTTAGTTAATTATTTACTGATTTTGATGAGAACTTAAAGAAAGTAATTAAGGTTGATTAGTTTATCGTGTTTCAGTAATACTAAGTTGGTAATGACTTTAACAGACTGGAACTCTTAGTTATGCTTGTGCTCTAAGGATTCTAGCGTACTCTACTCAAGTCTATTCCAAGCTGCAAAGTCCTCCATGATGACATATTATTTTGGTTTCTCTTTTAGGATTCGATTTAGAATATATTTTAGCCAACTTATAGAATCCAAATGCAACATGTCCATGAAATTTTAGCAGGATTTACGTAACTTGAGCTGTGAATTTATTCGTTGAGGTGAAACTTCTAATTCACAAAGTTTATGCTTGTTGCTTGAATGACCGTTATTTTGAACGGGGTAAAAAGAGCAGTGGCCGTGATGAATGTCAATGGATCTGTTGAGAAACATGTCCTGAACTAAGATATGTTACAAAATGCGAGAGGTCAGGAGTCTTCATAATCTCATACAATGATGGCCCGCACATTTATTATACCAATAATATTGTAACAACCGAAATTTTGACTTAAATATAAAAGATGAATTGAAGCAATTTGCAAAAAAGGAATTGAAAACCACGGATTTCCAGGTCATTTATCAGGGCAAAATGCGGGGATGGGGAGGAAAATTATGCATCCGGAGAAAAACAGCGTCGACACTACACATAAAAAATCGGGAGAAATTGCAGGGGTCGGGGAAAGCATCACATCATCTCGGGAAATTATGTAACAAAATTGTCATTATGACTTGTATTATTAATTCTAACTCATTCAGTTTGTAGAGAAACAAAAATTCAATTGAAAAATAAATCAAGAGTATTATTGCGAACTGGACCATTCGTCATCAATTTCCGTGATTCGATGCCACCGAATCCTCGAGCCTAACTTGCAACTTAGTTCCGAAACGCAGCGTTTTGGTTACAACAGACTCCTAATCCCAACCAAATGTTTAATTGATTACCAAACTTAATTTTTTTGTTACATGTACCTTTTATTTTTTTTTCAACGATATTTTGTTATAAACCAAGAAATTGGTGTCTTGAAGTCTCCTTTATTTGTGAATGAATTATTTAACTTTATGTTTGTTGTTTTTTTATTGTTGATTGATTATGAATTGTGTTGCTTATGTTATATTGTTTTTATTAGGTATATGATTTTATTAGAGAATTAAATACTCAAGTTAAATCCAAAACTATAAATTTAAGCTTTTAGAAAAGAAGCAAATTTAAAATACTATTACAATTGTTCATTCGTGTTATTTTAAAAAATATTTAAAAACATATTATTTAACCCATTTATAAGATCTGAGGAGACATGTGTGGCTCAATACATGTTACAACTTACAAGTGCATAGACTCTTTTCCACGTGAGGGGAGCTCAAGCTTTTAGAAAGCGATAAATTCGACAGATCCTAGGTTCTATTTTTGATCGTCAAAAGATGATTTTCTTTTTTATGGTTAAATAAATAAATTGGAAGAAACCAATGCTAGAAAGTGATATTTATACACCTTTACCACATGCCCATGAAAACTCAGATATGAAGGTGCAAAGGGAATGAACTTTTAAAACTTGATGGATTGCTTTACAAAGACCAATCACATGGCAAAAACCCGGGGCGGGCTGAGGACCTCATTCCTCGTACTTGGACCCAGTGCAAAAAATCAATCCCCGCCCGTCCTCTAAAAATTCCCTGGATTTTGAACCTTGGGGCCAGCCGGGTGAATTCATTCTGGGGCGAGGTAGCTAATTCTCCGTATTTTTCCTTTTTCTTTTTTTATTCTTTTTAACATCTTACTAGTTATTCCCTTTTGTATTTTTTTGTTAAACAACACATTCAACATTCAATTCCGGGAGTAGTATAGTCGGTTGGTTTGTAAACTTAATCACCATTTTCTATCGTCTTTGGTTCAAGCTGCAGAATGCTCGAACTGAATTGGGCGGGCTGGGCTGATTAGTCTTAATGAATATTGGACTGGTCCATGATAATGAGCAAGGATTTATTGGACTAAAATAAAATTATAATTAAAGAGTAGTTTTATTTAACCCTCATTTTTTATTTTTCAAATCTCATCCTAATTTTAATTAAGGATAAAATGATAACAATAAAAAAACTAAATAAGAATGTTAAGTGATTTGCTTGATAGACTTGACAAAAGTTTTATTTTTCCTAGATAATTTTACCATACTCCAACTTTTTCCTATATTTATCTTGTATATTTCCTTTTATTTCTTTTTACTAGCTCCGTTTATCTTCTTCCCTTATCAACTATTTCCCATTTCCACTCAAACTAATTAAAGTCTATTTCTTTTTATTTTCCCATTTTCGATTTTCAATTTTGATGAAATTAAGGTGAAGAATCCTCCCAAGCTAGTGTTATACAATCATTTCCCTGGAATATTAATTAGAGTTGGCTTGTATTCAACAAACCTGGAAGTTGGACAAAAATAATGAAAGATTAATAATTTCACTATTTTGTTTAATATTTTTATTCATATCCTTGGTAACAACACTCAAATATTCATTGAGACCAATAATATTAAACATTCAAATTCAATCTCTATAGCAAAAACAATTACTTAAAGTTGGTGTACAATATTAAAGGAATTAATTCGTATAAATTCTTCATATATAATTGAGAAAAATTCTAACTCTATGTTCTTCTCTTTCATATGAAAATTAAGAAAATGTTAGTTTGTGTGAACAGGAAAAATTAAATGATAAAAACAAAAGATAACTGATTAATATGAAAATCATAGAAGAGTTTAAAATTATTGATTATGTATTCTAATTTTTAAGAATTGCAACAGTCGAAAAATATGAAAAAAAAATGTTAGACATCATTAAAATATAATAACTAATTTGGTTTATTAGAATATTGAAGTAGGTATTAAATATATTTTAAATTTAATATTGACGATAAAGGTAACTTATTATAAAGATAAATTTTTATAATATTACTATTATAACCTTCTTAAATTTAGGGTGGGGTCTGTTGAGGTAAAAAATAGGGTCAAATAGAAGTGTTCACAATTAAATTGCATGCAATTGAATATTTATCGGGCTGGAGGGCATGATCCCTGCCCCTAACCATTCTCCTTGAAATTTTGGACAATTCTCTAGCATACACTAGGGCCAGGTCGGAGATTCGGATACCTAACTTCGCTCGAGTATTTTAGTCATCCCTAATCATATCAAGTAACCACAAATCAGTTATTTTTGTCATCTCTCATTACATCAAATAACCACTAATTAATATTGGAGTATATCTTATTTGGTTATAAAAATTTGTCTAAAGAAAAAATACTGAAAAATGTAAAAGAATTTATTTTTTAAAAAAGAAGATAATTATGTGTATGAATATCAATAGAGAATTAATAGATTAATTCTTATTTTTAAAATATATGTATACAATTGAAACAATAAAATTTTTTTAAAATCAATGAATTATATTAATTAGAGGATGCGCCCCCAACGAATAGTTCAGTTGATCTGATCGAACGGCTTAAGTCCTAGTGTTTGGCTCCTTCGCAGAGTTTACGTGAGGACCTTTGAGCGAAGCTTAAATTTCTACTTTTGTATCGTCTCACGATTGGGTCACGAGTATATTAAATAATAAAATCCTTGACAATTTCAACTTTTCGGGACGTCCCTATGGTCATGACGAGATATCCACGTGTGGGTGTATTGACAAGAAGCGGTCTGACCATCCTGACAAAAGTCAGCTAGCATGTTCCCTTGTCTCTGTCACTCTCCACTCCGACAAAAGTAATAACCTCATATAAATCAACGATACCTACCTTTTTACGATTGTGGACCCCGTTACTATAAATAAAGCAATAAAAATGCTTTTCACACCGGCGAAGCTGAATACTCCTAGTTTGATTGACTCATTAAATTACGGGTACGATCTTTTATAAATTTAATATTTTTATTTTTAATTAAATTTAAAAAAATATTATTAATTTTAAATTATTTAAAATTTTAAAAATAATATATGATTGACATTAAATATAAATTATATTAAAAAATATACAACATAAAAATAAGATTCAGATTCATAAAAAAACATAGTTAACCATGAGTCCTCCTCGTCGTAAATACGTTGTTCACTTTCGTTGGCTCACCAGCCTTCATGTTCACCGTCATCTGATTGATTCGACCTTATAAATGATTTCTATACTTTTTAACTTCTTTTTTCTTGTCATTATTATCTCGATCTTCCCACTAGATTTTGTAAAGTATTTTAAAGTATGACCCAATTTTGAGATGTCTTGAATTTAGTCAAACTTAATTATTTTTAGTTGCTAACCAACCCTTTTTTTTTCAAATATTGATTATCGATAAATAGGGCGTCGAGCTACACGGCATGTACACGGGTAGGGCTTCCAAGAAATAGAATTCACCTTACCAGAATTAAGAATTGTATGTTCACAATGTGATGACATGGCGCTCTATGATTGGGGGGCTGTGAAGACATTTCAAATCGCGAGTAACTCATAAATTATTTAAAGGCACAATAGCTCTATGGAATGTCTGCTTACTGACGCAAATATTAAAATATATTATTATAAGCTGTTTAGAGGAGCTATCAATATTTTCCATTAATTTTTCTTTCAATTTGTGATAAGAACTAAAGTATACAGAAGATAAACTTATATTTAAAATACACGAAACGGACTTCTATCGTAATATCGTAATACTTGAAACGGACTTTTCAAGTATAATATCGAGGAGCTTCATGAAAAGGACTGATTAAATAAAATACACGAAATACTGTAACAAAATACGCAAAGAATAATCTTTTCAACGAAGTTGAAACAAATTAAATTTATATATTATATACTCTGTCAATTATTAAATGTATAATATGATGAAAACATAACTAAGTTTAGACTTCTACGGATGCCGTGGAAGATTAAAAAAATAAAATCCTTATCTAAAGGCTTGCCTCCGAACCTAAGGTTTGGAGTAATTGGGCTTTTAAACGGCTGAGGTTCCTCCCAAAGCAGTCACGCTCGAAGCTGAAGCCTATTTCTCGTTTTTGCTCTCTCTATCTCTTACATGGCTTGTGCAGGTAAAGCTTCGCTTTGGTTTTCTTTTCGTCGTTCTTTAAATGTTTCATTTTGCTTGTTGAAGATATTGTTGTCATACCACGTTAAATTTTTTTCTTTTAACGCTTTATCTTTCTAGTTATGCTCTGTTTGGTTGGTGGGAAAGTGTGGGAAAAAGAAAACTTACGAGATTATTTATGTCGCACAAAACTTTGCAGGCAAACCAATTCAGCCTATCAGAATGGGAAAGATTATGATCATACTTTTCTTGTTGGTTTCCATCTCGGAGCCAGTTGAAGCAATACCGAGGCCTTCACGCAAGATGAAGATGATGCCGCCGCCTCCAGTTCTGGTTGCAAAAGCTGAAAGAGCCCCTGTGCCACCTTCTGCGCCGTCCGGCTGCACTTTCATTCCAGGCGGCGAGGGAGGACGTTGTGTTGGCAATTAAGCACGGGTGAGAGTGAACAGCAAGCAACAGGCATCTTTTAATTTACTTTCACGTGAGAAAATGAGTTATTGTTCATGTGCATCTCCACTGATTCTTATTTATTATTTTATTTAACGAGCAAATATTGGTTTAACATATGAATCATTCATACGCTTGCTTTCCAAGAGCCTACGTAGATTAGAGACTTTGCGGCTTCTCTTTGACCCCGTACTTCCGTTTCTCTCTCTCTCTGTCGTGAGGAAGTACAGACAGGGAATATCTGATTTGTCTATCAGAGACTTTTGCTACTTCTCCTTGACCCCCGCACTTCTGTTTCTCTTTCTGTCTTTTTATAATAATATAAAAAAATTACTTTTTCAAAACCATTTTTTTAACTAAAAGCCCTTTCTTGAAATTTTAATTTTTTTTTAAGTAAAAATCAACTGGTAATTTTCAGTAGCTTAAGAAACAAGCAAAATAGTAGAAGCTGAATAGTCATAGTTTGACTGGTTCATGAAACTAATATATTCTAGCCTCATAGTTTGATTAGACTATTTGACGGAAGTCGTAACAGGATAAACTAGTCGATAAATTGGTAGTGGGTACAGCTATAGATGAAAATAAGTGGTTGACGTCTTACAAATTTTCAACGTTGCAGATGGCAACCGACGACGCAGTTAAATTACAGATAAGAAGTAATGGATTGATTCTCCGTTACATGAATATACGATTACAAGAAGGAACTTTTGCTCAAAATCAATGGACTGAATTATTATAAGGAACAAAAGATTAATTAAAAAATAAGGCGTCACTCGCTCAAGTTAAATTAATGCCATTCCAGCATCATTAAACTTACAACACAACCAGCTCGTTAGAAAAAAATGATTTCAATTTCGTGTTGTTTTCAAAGTCTCAGGCCAAAAAAAGGAACCAACGCTGTGCAAAATGTGAACGTGATTCATGTTCATGTGTTTTTTGGTTTAATCACATGGAAAAATGACGAATTTTGATTAATTAATTAAGAGAAAAGTCTTTGATAAATGCGATGGTCATGGTCACAAATTTCACATACATAGACACATATTCAAACAAAAGATCCATCATATATGATACGTCTTTGAGATGGATGGAATATTAAAACGTCGTCGCTTAGTCTTGTATTTGATAAAAAGGGCTGCAATATAATCTATAATTGGTTTTATGTATGTTATTAATTTTTTCTAACCTACAGTTCAATAATTCAATGGTTTAACAAGAACGGAGCAATCGCAGTGAATACATTAGAATAAACTGAAGTCAAATACGGCTGGCATTGGCCATCATCAAAGGAGTCATCTTCTGTTTACGGATAAATAATAGACGGCACGTTTTCATTATCCGGACGGAGGGGTCAACCTGGTTGTGAAAACAACTTCTGCTTTGCCCTGCTGTCTGCTTTTGACCAAGAACTGTTGCAATAAGCACTATCGAGAGTTTAATTGGCCAAGTTTCGCCAGACGGAAGGGAATGTAAAGAGACAGTTAATGGGTTGAATATTTTATACTTACCAGATGGATATGTTGACAAATATGGCAAGAGACAGTTAAGTATTGGATAAATATTAATTGTTTATAATAGATGGATTTGTTGCAACAGTTGAGAATGGATTACGTACGTCAGTTCGCAAAACAGAAAGTGAGATCCCTTGATTTCAACATGTCCATTGAATATTAGTAGGTAATCACAAATTAAATAAATTCATTGATATGACACAAATCTACACAATTAACTCTATGCAAGTAGATATAACACAAATTCATTGGATATGTAAAAATAAAAAAATATTAAATAAAATTTAATTAATAAAATGAAACTCGTTTATCTAAAAATGTCAAGTTAGATTGTATTTGTTTAGTTAGTTAGGTTGATTATACATCTATACCCTAAAATGATAGCTTATTATTATTATTATTATTATTAATGGTCTACCACATCGCGGCTTTGTCAAAAGCTTTGACGCTAGCTAAAAACAATATAATCTCATAACGTAATATAATTCTAAGAGCAAATAATAATAGTAATAATAATAATAAACAATTAGGAAAAAGCCAAGAATCAATGCTGGATGTTGAAAGGCCTATACAATCAAGGTGAATAGCCGATACAAACCTTGTCTTCCTATCCTTGCTATAGCACGGATCTTTCACGAATCATTTCCCGCACCAGCCAGGTCGATCCATTCATCTAAATGAATCATTTAATTTAAAAGACTGAGGTATTAATCAAAGATGGTGATCGTCTGCTCCATGAAATGGTACTGAAATTTCTAAATCAGCCCTGGGAAATAATTCATTAATATTGACCCCATATTCAACTTCTTAGAAACGTGCATAAATGACTCTCATATTTTGGAAATACGGAAATAGTCACAAATGACCCTGACGTTGTTTAATTTTGTTAACTTGGATGGAATAATAATGAAATGACTTTATTACCCTTTAAATAAATTTTTGAAAATTCATAAAGAGGGGCCCGATTCGAACCCAGGACCTTACCACCCTCCTGTTCAACATTGCCACGACAACAAGTCTACAGATTTGTATGTTATAAACAAATTAAATATATAGTCAATATTTATTTCAAAGTAAAAATTGCACCAATACCTTCCCTACTTTGAACCCAAGACATCCAGAAGCAACTTTTTTTTTGCCTTTGCCATTATACCAACCCGTTGGTTGCATAATGTAAAAACTTCATTAGTTATTACAATGTTAATTTTGAGAAAAAAAAAAAAACCAAAACGTGTGCTCCATCTCACGCCTCCCTTCTTTCCTCAAATCACATCACCTCTCCTCCCTCCTCCCTCTCCCTTACTCCACCTTCTTTTGTTGTCTCTCTCTCTTTGATTTCGTTTTCTCTCTCTAGATTGATTGAGCGTGGAATTTGAGGATTTTTGAGACTTAATGGTGAGTTATGGATTTGGATAATGGTTGGCGGCTGCATAAAATGAATTGTAGGTTGATTTTTTTTTTCCGAATTGTGGTGGCTGCACTTGGTGGTAGTGGTGGAGAGGTGGAGGTGTGATTTTGGGGTTGTGGTGGTGGCTGGTCATAATATTTTTAGGTGTTGTTTAGTTAATTTGGTTTGGGGGTTACTATTTTTTTGAATTAATTTTAAATATTTAATCAAACTATCAATTTTACTAATATACCCTTAACATTATTCAAGTTAACATATTAGTAAACGGTGGGATTATTTCTTCCTATTTCTATAAAGTTGAGATCATGTGAATAATGGACATAATATGGGATCGTTTATGAAATATTTCCATCAGCTCTGCAGCGGCTATCAGTAAATTATTAAATAATCTTATTCATGTATATGCTAATTAAGTCGCATCGTTTTGATTTTTTCGTTTAAGAAAAGAAAAATATCTTATGAGTAAAAATTAATAAATAACAACTATATACTCTTTGTTATTAAGTTTCTTTAACATATGACATGTTGATAACGATTACGATAAAGAGAAATGGGAACGTTTGCCTATTGTGGTCGGCCACTTAATATAAAATGTTTTAAAAAGAAAAAAGAAAATTAATGAAAAGGAAAACAAAAATAAAAATAAAAAAAGAAATATAATAGAATCATGGGTGAGGTCAAATCAGAGCTGTGACGAATGGCATACCACGTATCTCTACCAGTCCAACACTCATTGACTCTGTATCAGGTTAATTAAAAACAACGAACTCTTTCTTCCGGCTTCAGTCGGTGCACCCATTTTCTAATTTTTTATAAAATTAATATAAAAATTATAAATTTTAATATAAAAATTATAAATATTAAAAAAATTATAAATAAAATTTATTTATTTTTTATAAAATTAGTGTAAAAATTGTAAATCTTTATATAAAAATCGTAAATATTAAAAATGATTCATTTACTACTTTTTTTTCGTATTTACAATTTTTATACAAAAATTTATAATTTTTATACTAAGTTTATAAAAAATTAAAAATGAATGTACGATATATTGATTGTACCATAATATGACCCTCTTTCTTCCATCTCTTCTCTTACTTTTCTCAGACATTAATTTCAATAAAAAGCGAAGGGGAGTCGTTAAGAAAAGTTAAAATAATACAGCATTCAGATTAATTTTTTAAGGATTTAAATTAAATCTATTTTCTTTGTTGGTGCATGTGTGTGGCGTGTCTGAGAGCGAAGTTCTGTGTGTGAAATGAGAGCCTGAAGTGGTCATGACTCGTAGCAATTTACAATTAGTTGCCAAACTCTAAAGCAATTGAAGGAGTCATTTACCAATGCATTGACAATCACAAATAAAATAAAATAAAAATAATTATTGTGAAGTTTCTTAATCCCACGTAAATTAGATAACAAACTTAATTTTTATCCCTTTGATTTTTCTTTTAATGATATTTTATTGTAAACCAAGAAATTGGTGTCTTGAAGTCTTCTATTTATTTGTGAATAAATTATTTAGATTTATGTTTTTTGTTTGCGATCGTTGGTTGATTTATTTGGTATATGATCCTATATTTCTATCTTGTCACTAAAAAATTATGCTGTAGATGACACTAGAGATGACGATGAATTCAGGTGGTCCACTCAACACATATATATTATATATACATTTATTCTACTCAAAATTGTAATAATTTCTTATATAACAAACCCAGAAGAGAATGTTTTGGAGAATCATGAAACCTTGTCTTTAGTTATTTATTCTAGAGGGTAAGATAATAATAATAATCAAATGAATCATTTGTTCAACAAAATTGACCCAAGGGTACTGTAACTATTACTATTAATAAAACACGTAATAAAATATTTAATCCAAAATTGACTTACAATTACTATACTATATTAGTTGGCTTCGGCTCATGGGTACTATAACTATTCATGATTAATAATAACAACAATAATAATAATAATAATAAAATTCTTCCCATTCTCACACGATTCTTTTACAGTTGTCCATCATAATATTTGGATTCTTATAATTAGAATTTTTACTCACCTCCTGATTTCACAGTAAATTTATGATTAAGATATTTTTGGTACTATTCATTTTAATAGTAACACAAAATTAATATACTAATGGTACATTATCTACATACAATATATAACAAGGAAACACGCAAAAGCCACGTGCACAGTGGAAAATTATAGGCTTGTGCTTTTCGGCATGGCAGGCGGGACTCATTGGTGGGGTGGACAACTTTTATTTAAAAATGTGTAAAGTGCAAACAACTGAAAATAATCAATTATTACTGATTCCAGACAACCGAAAAAATAATCAATAAATATATTATTAAAAAATTAAATACTTTTAGTTTAAATATTAAATTAAAATTATATTAATTTTTTTCAATTATTTTTAAATTACGATATACAATCCAGTTTAAACTTACTCTACACTATATATAGAATAATATTAAATTTAGTTATGAAAAATTAGTCTAGTGGAGCTGAATCTCATGTCCCGAAGATAGCCTCTATGTTAAGTCTAGTATAAATAATAGATGGATATGTCCGAATATTCTAGAATAGATTACGTGGGTCAGTTCACAAAACGGAAAAGTGAGTGAGATCCCATTGCCATTGGTTTGACTGGTTAAATACGAGGTCGGTCTCACAAATTTTATATGACCTACGACCTATTAATATGATAGAAATTTATATAAAAATATATTTTAGATCTAATATTTTTGGATCGGATCGTTAATGGGTTAACACAATAAAACCCGATTAATATTGAACCGTATTTGTGTTTATCTTATAAAACACAGTTTCATCTGTTAATATTAAGGATAATATAGTAAATTTATTTATGATACATTAAAAAATAATAAAATATAACAAATACTAATTTACAACCACGTTTAACCTAATTAAAATTATTTAAATATAATTACGTCATCTTTTTCTTATATGTTTATGAGTATGATATTTTGATGGGGAATACAAAGAAGAAACTTATTAAATGTCATATTTCATTTTTAAAAATCATTCAATAATTGGACATTATCAATTGTTTATCTTAAATATGCTTTAGATGAATCTTTAAATTATGTTGGATACAAAATTTTATTTATATTTTTGTATTATATTATTTGAATAGATTTTAAAATATTTGTTAGATTTTAAATTTATAAACTATCGGTAGTATTATATGTTTAGAATCTATATAAATCATGTTATACATATTGTTATCTAACTTGAAAATAAAAAATGAATTAAATGGATCAGATTCAGATAACACATTAAGTTAGTAGTCGAATTTGGGTTCCAAAATTTGAATCCAATAAGTTAATGGGTCGAATTTGGATTAATATAATTTAACACGACACACATGAGATTAATTTCGTAGTAATTTGCAAGTAGTTGCCAAACTGGAAAGCAATTAAAGGAGTCATTTACCAATGCATTTACAATCACGAATAAAATTAGTTAGATATCATATCGTGAAGTTTCTTAAACTCGCATAAGTTAGATAACAAACTTAATTTTTATTACATATAATGATATATAAACCAAGAAATTGGTGTCTTGAAGTCTCTTATGTATTTGTGAATGAATTATTTAGCTTTATATTTTTTGATATGATCCTATCTTTTTATTTTGTCACTAATTTTTTTTTATAATCGAGGTGTCCGAGCCAGCTTACGCGTACCACAACTAATTTTCGAAGGTCACAAAAAAAAAATTATGAATCCTTAAATCATGCTATAGATGACACTAGAGATGACGATGAATTCAAGTGCTCCATTCAACTCCCATATATTATATATACTTTTATTCAACTCAAAATTATAATAATTTTCTTATATAATAAACCCAAAAGAGAATGTTCTTTAGAATCATGAAACCTTGTCTGTAGCTTATTTATTGTAGAGAATAAAATAATAATAATGAAACGAATCATGTGTTCACCAAAATGGATTCATGGGTAGCATAACTATTACTATTAATAAAATATATAATAAAATATTAAATCCAAAATTGACTTACAGTTCCTATACTATACTAGGTGGCTTTGGCTCATGGATACGATAACTATTCATGATTAACAATAATACTAGTATAATACGTCCCATTCTCACACGATTCTTTTAGAATTGCTCATCCTAATATTTGGATTCGTATGAATAGAACTTTCACTCACCTCCTGATTTCACAGTGAATTCATGATTAAGAAATTTTCGGTTTACTATTCATTGTCAACTTTTGAAGCCGACCGACTCATAGGCCAAAGATTAATAGATTAATACAAAATTAATAGACAAATTAAAGTTACATTGTCTATACACAATGAATAAACAAGAAAACATGCAAAAGCCACGTGCGCGCTGGAAAATTATAGTCTTGTGCTTTGCGGCGTGTATGGCAGGCGGGAATCATTAGTGGGTTGGACAACTTTTTATTTGTACAAACAACTGAAAGATAATCAATTAGTACTGATTCCAAACAACTAAAAAAATAATCAATAAATATATTATTGAAAAAGAATTTAATACTTTTAGTTTAAATATTAAATTAATTTATGTTCAATTATTTTAAATTATTATATGCAATACAGTCTAAACTTATACTGCACTAATAGAATAATATTAAATTCAGTTCTAAAAAATTAGTCTAGTGGAGCTGAATCTCAAGTCCCGAAAGCAGCCTATGGCTGTTAAGTCTTGTATAAATAATGTACAGATATGTATTATGTCGGAATATTCTAGAATAGATAGCGTAGGTTAGTTCACAAAACGGGAAAGTGAGTGAGATCCCATTCCCATTCGTTTGACTGATTAAACTCGAAAGCTATTTGTTCGTTTGTTAGTGAATGACGGCCTGTTTTGTCCGTTTGTTAAAAAATATTTTTTTTAAAGTATATATTTATTAATGTAGTTAAATTAATATAAATCATGTACAATCTGTAAAATTAAAAAAAAAACTAATCGTATGTTTTACCAAATTTTGAAAATAAAATTTAAAATACACAAACAACATTGGATAACAATTTGAGAATTGAATTTATTGTTTTCCAAACAACAAATTTCAACCAATTTTCTTTTTTCAAATAAACTATGCATTATTTTTTATACATAATAATTGTGATATAATTTTTTTATATTTCTGCTAGATATGATTATTTGTAATGATTGTTTTGAGTATATATATAGTAAAAAAGAACTAAATAAAATAGAATAATGTATGTGTTAAAATACTAAAAATACTTATAAATAATTAACAAATTAAATATTAAAAATTAATTTAATTTTGCTACATGTCTCTCTCAAACCTTAGATCAAAAGATGAAAATAGAAGTGCAAGATTAGAGATCAAAACCATATATAATTAATTAGTTGATTTAATTTAATTTATATATACCAGTTAACCTCCAAAAATTAATTAAAACTCTCGCGCATATATATATATATATATGCTTTGTTCTTCTTGTAGTACAACTCATCAAAGGCTATTTGACCATAGGCATATAACATATAAATATAGGTGATACTTTCTGTTTTTAAGGAGGAAGAGGAGGATCAAATATTAATTTAGTGTCACAAAGATTCTAAATTGTTTCACTAATTAAGTTGGAAATTATGATTAATAATTGATGTAATTATGGTGCATTAATTTATTGATGAAATTAAACTTCTTGTTGTCCTTATTGGCCACTGTCAGCATATATAAATGTTAATTAATTGCAGTTCATGTGCAAGCAGTCGCCGTCACTTTACAGAGACAACTTCTTTTCCAGTTTCCACGCAAGGAGCAGCGCCATATGATTGATTCAAACTTGTTGGTTCCACGTGAGCCTTGTAAACGGGTCTAATGTTGTACAATTGAGCCTTTTATTTTTTAATTTCTTCTCCTATTTTTATAAAAGATTCTTGTTCTTATATATGAACGGTTACATATAAATATCTCTAATTCGTTTACAAGTTACGTATTCATATTTAACAAATTAAGTTACATTTTTTGTATGCATTGCCCCCTTCACATGCCGAAATGTCAATGAGTGCATTTTCTACAAGATTGAAAGTTGTATTGAATCTTATTATGCTGTGCTCTTGACCCCTAATTAGGCCAAAACCCGAAAGCTAGAAACTAATCAATCATAGTCGGTGACTGCCGGTGGATTGATACTAATTAATTTCACTTCCACAAAAACTTCACAAACATTCATGATCAAATATTAGACATAAACGAACTAAATCCTACTTTTTATAAAATGGATTAACTAATTTCTAATTAGTCATGGTAGATTATAATTTCTACCTTGTTATACTAGGCATTATTTAGGAACTTTTTTTTAACTAAATCCTTATAAAATATAAAAAGCAACTAGATTTGTCTTGCCCCTTTAAGGAAAGAATGAGAACTAAATTTGTATTTATGTCTCACATAATACATAAGATAAAAGGATAATGGCGTACAATTAGGAAAACCAATTATTAATATAAATGAGAAGAGGCACAAAAAATCAATTATTATCATGTCAATTATCTTTTGTACATATGTATTTTAAGTGTATGGTAGAATTAATATAGATGATGACGAAGTTAAAAATCAATTACAATCAAAACGAGAAAATTTTGCAAAAAAATCAAAGGGTTAAATTGATTTCAGAAAATTGATGTCGAGGAACCAAACTACAAGAGAAAGAGAGAGAGAGAGAGAAAAAGAAGAAGAAGAAGAAGAAATAGAGAAACTGAGAAGGAGCTAGGCTTAGCCAAAATTGATATTCTAAATTTTAAAATTAATAAGAAAGGTTTTGTTGAAAGATAGAAAAAAATTAGTAGAATCATAATAAAATAACGAATGCCTATTCTCAAAACCCGTCCTCCATATTCGGTTGGGTTGTGTTTTGGTTCTATGAACTCCAAAGCAAAAGCTAACCAATGCCTATTCTAACAATTTTATATTGGTTTTATCAATGGATTGGACTGATTCCGCTGTACAGTTGTTTATCTTTTTCTTTATTTATCATATAATTATAAATCTGTTTGTTTTATGCACCTGAAGGAAGTAAATATAAAGGGAGAAGATGAGGAAAAAGAAGTATAGGGTTGGCAACGGGGCGGGGCGGTCCCAGGCGACAAGTACCCAGTCCCGCCCCGCCCCATTGTTCATATGCGGGACGAAGCAATTACACCCTTATAATATTTATATGTTTTACAATCTTGTCCCCCTATAATATTTACATCTTTGAACATAACTACATTCTCAATTTTTCATCATATTATTTATAATTATGACCATTTTTAAACAATCATAAAAGCAATATATCTTCAAACTAAAATCAAAATGACTGTGTATTATCATTTGATTTTATTAGTAATAATGTTACATACTCTATTAGAAATAATGTTAAAAGTGTATTATTGCTTGTAAACTAATTAATTGATAAATTTTCAAATAGTTGATAATACAATTAAATAATTTTTCAATAGCATGTTGATTTAATTTCAATATAATAATAGTAATAATATAATTGGCATATACCAATTAGTTAACACTATAAATATTATGAAACATTAATAATTTAATCAATTAATTTAAATTATGATAAATCACATATTTAAGGTCATAAGATTATTTTTATCATACTTCTATTTACATATTTAGAAAATAATATATTGATTATATTAAAGGTATACATTTTGAAAATAATCTTGTTAATGTTGCAATAATTTAATTAGTATTTAGTAATCTATATCAAGATTGTAATATTGTATATATTATACAAATTTAATTACTATAAAATACAAATATTTAACTACCATTAAATACCATTTGATTTTATTAGTAATAATGTTATATACTCTATTAAAAATAATGTTAAAAGTGTATTATTGATTGTAAACTAGTTAACTGACAATTTTTCAAATAGTTGATAATACAATTTTATAATTTTTCAATAGCATGTTGATTTAATTTTAATATAATAATAGTAATAATATGATTAACATATACCAATTAATTAACGTTATATATATTTATAAAATGTTAATAATTTACTTAATTAATTTGAATTACGATAAATCATATATTTAAGGTTATAAGATTATTTTTATCATATTTCTATTTATATATTTAGAAAATAATATATTGATTATATTAAAGGTATACATTTTGAAAATAATATTGTTAATATTGCAATAATGTAATTAATACTTAATAATCTATATCAAGATTGTATATATTATATAAATTTAATTATTATAAAATATAAATATTTTATTTTGTCATTATAACATGACTAAATTGATGTTAATATACTAAAAGATGTTAATTATTAATTAAAATGTAACTTATATTAAAGTATTTATATTGTTTATAAAATTATTAAAAATTCATATATAAAAAAAATTTAACAAATATAACCTAAAAAAATAAATGGACAGCCTCAACATTTAAAATTTTATAAATACACTTATATATCTTGCGTCGGGGGGAGGGTGGGGCGGGGTCAACAGGTCCAAAAGCTTTATCTCGATCCGAATCTGCCACTGTCGGGGCAAAATTAGTTTGCCCCAAACTGGGGGCACACGGGCCCCGGACCCGGTCGGCAAATCCAAGCCTAACGAGAGTCGCAGCGCATGGCCAGCACCCTTTTCTATTTCCCCATTTTTTTAAATGTTACGCAAACTCGACTACAGAAAGTCTCAACTCGCCATCACTAGTTGACACCTTGACATTGGTCGGCGATGTGATAAATTGTCCATTGAATTGAGAGAGTGATAGGTATCGCAGCTATCACTGCGAGTGTGATATAATAAACGCCAGTTTTAAATCCTTTCTAATCCTTTCTCCCCCTGCATTTTGGCAACATTGATTTCACACTTCTTAGCCTTACTTAAAACTCAGTGAGAGATCAAGAGAAAGCTTAGAGAAAATGCCGCCTTCTTCACCTGCAATGAAAAATGGTGAGTTAGGAGACACGGTGACAGACTATTTCAAAAATAAAGATGGGCAAAAGGGTTCTGCCATCACCTTAATAGCAGCTTGTGCTGGTATATTTTTCGCTCCCTTTTTTAACTGTCCCATTAATATTTCTTGTTATGCTCTGTTTGGATAGCCGGAAACACATGTTTTATTTTGCACAAAACTTTCGCAGGTGAACTCATTCATCATGTGATCAGGATGTCAAAGATAATGATCATATTCTTGATGATCATGTTGTTATTGGTTCCGTGCTCGGAGTCTGTTGCAGCACCACCAAGGGCTTTGAACAAGATGAATATGATGCTGCAACCTCGAATTCTGGTTGCAGCGGATGCAAGAGGCCCTGTAACCCCTTCTGGGCCCAGTGGTTGCACACAAATCCCGGGAATGGGAGGCAAATGTGTTCTGGTTGCAGAGGACGCAAGAGGCCCTGTAACCCCTTCTGGGCCCAGTGGTTGCACACAAATCCCGGGAATGGGAGGCAAATGTGTTGGAAAGCACGGATGAGACTGAGGAGTCTTTCTGGACTGCACAAACAGGGTAATTTTTGGACTTTTTGTTTCTAATATTAGCAATTGGAGTTGCTGGATCAGTACTTTATAATTTGTGATTGCCCCGATGTTAGAAGAAGTTACATTACTGGACCTTGATGTTCTTTTCCCATCATGTAAGTTATCGTCGCTTAGCCAAATTTCTCTATATTTCAATCTGCATATGGCAATCGGCAACATTACTGAAACGTTGATATTTGTTGCTAAAATTACCAATTAGGTTAATTTTGAATGCCTTGTTTGGCTTACCCAGTATGGCTTCGGTTGGGACATATCTTCATTTTTCTATTGTTTTTTTTTTTTCGTTGATTCTTGTTGAGATGCTCCTTTTTGGTCAGGCTTTTCCCCAAGGATTTTGGCTTGATTGTAGCAATTAGCCTATAACAGAGCTTGTTATGTAAGGTTTCTCTGTTCTAATTAAAATTTGTAATCTTGTTATGTAAGGTTTCTCTGTTCTAATTAAAATTTGTAATCTTGTTATGTAAGGTTTCTCTGTTCTACAAGTTTAGCTGGTTGCTTGCTGCTACTGCACATTGATAGCTAATAATTCTGTTAATAAGCTTAACGAGTCAGTTGCTAGCTGTTTATAATCCTGAATCAACATTGGCTCAAGGAATTTTTTTTTTTTTTCTATTGGCTCATTTCAATGTGGTTGATTATCTTTAGCTTCTAAATCAACTCAGACTTTGGTTCCTCACAGGTTGAAATCTGAAATCTTGTCTCGGAATGAAAGCTGTCAACTTCCTGATTGCTGCACAACCCAACTGTATAACTGTTTTTAGTAAAAGTGGGTATCTTGCTGCTGCCTTGCCATTGGTAGTTGTTGATTTCATTGACAAAACATTAGCAAGTTGATAATAAAATAACAATCAGAAATAATGCCTACTACAAATTATAATCTCTAATAGGCATGCTAGTTTTGCTATGATTAATGTGAAGTAATTTAACGAGTTTCTATAGATGAAAGTTAAGTAATATAATTCAGTTTTGTGTATGAATCCACAGCCAGTCAGACACTTCGATTTGTAGCTTTCGGTTCGGTTTGTTAGGAGTCAGGAACAAGACTTATAAGAAAATTGAACACACAACTTTCAATCTTGTAGAAAATGCACCTGTTTATTTCGAATTGCAAAACAGGGCAATGCATACAAAGAATATGGATTTTACATGAATTATTTGCTTAATATTATTACCTTCTTTAATTAAGAATTTCAAGAATATTAATTATAAGAACAAAAATAGGAATACTAATCTTATAAGGAACAAAAGATAGTTACAGTTACTCATAAATATAAGAATGAGAATAATATGTAAAATGCAAGAGAAGACAGCAATGGGAGCCGCCACCTCTCAATCTAGTGCCATATACAAGGTGTCTTTCATTTCGATAATATAATTGGAAAACATATTTTACAATTTAATACCGTATAGGTTTGTATTTTAGTTCTATTATTTTATTTCATAAATTGTGTTTTAGATTCTTTTATTCTAATTTATTTACTCTAGTATGAATTATATCTATCACTTTTTTTTTCTCTTATAGTTTGTATAAATAAAATCAATTCGGTTATACTAAAATAAGCAAATTAATTTATAGAATTCTTGGTGACTGCTAATAATTTACTATTTTAAATATAATTTTTTGTCAAATTATATATTATATTTTTACCATGTTTTCTTATTTTTTATTTATTTGTATTGATTAGAGTACAAAAAAATTAGGGCACATCATCCAAAAAATATTTTTGAGAATTTTTATTGTTCTTATTAATTTATAGTCTTTTTGGGGAAAAAGTAATACATAATATGATATAATTTTTTTACAACAATTGTGGAGAGATATTAAAAAAAAAAAATAGTTTTGTGTTGACATCATATCTAAAGAATAAAGCTAGTATTTAAAACAAAGTTGTACTCAAATTAATTTATAATATTTGCTTGCAAATCTTAAACTTAGATATCAAATAAATTTCTTATTGTAATCATAATATATATGATTGCAACAAGGAATTTATTTATAGTATTAATAACGAGGTAATTTTGTAACAATTTCAAAATGTAAAAACTCATTGAAGACAATATTAAGTGTGTATTTATCAAATAAATTATCAAATTATTTTATGTTTTAATTTATTCAACTATGAAAATAAGCATATATGTA
Organism: Boswellia sacra; assembly: GCA_013180625.2. Classification (NCBI taxonomy): domain Eukaryota; kingdom Viridiplantae; phylum Streptophyta; class Magnoliopsida; order Sapindales; family Burseraceae; genus Boswellia; species Boswellia sacra. The sequence continues at coordinate 107,595 of SNVD02006777.1, read as the reverse complement.
TTTTTTTAATAAATTTTCCTATATTATCAAGGTGTATCAAGAAATTATTAATCTTAAAAAAATTAAGGTATACTCTCTTAGATAAAATCCTGACATGCCATGTGAGCTTTCTTTGTTCTCAGAATTCTAAGGATAATACAGTCTATAAATTAAAAGGGTGAATATGTTAGCTCATTTATAGGCCTCACAAGTCAGCCAATTGAACAGAGTGGGTATCTTGCCGCTGCCACGCCAGTGGTAGTTAAGGTTGATGATTTTGATTGACAAAACTTCAGCTAGTTGTCAAACAATGCCTCCTCTTATTTCAAGGATTGGATGGCCCCAAACCTTGGCTGAATTTTCATTGGCTCAACATGTTACCCGGATCTGATTTCTTCTAAATTTGAAGTGATTTGTTCCCCATAGCTGGGCATGGAAGCTTTCAACTTTGTCTTGGCCCACATCAGATTTAGCCCAACAAGAATTAAAACCCATGGCCATGACATGAGTGCAGAAAGAGAGCTAAAAGCAAGTGGGGCATTTGTGTAAAATGTCAAAAAGAGAGAGGGTGAAAATGCCCAAAAAAAGAATCTGGTTATCATGCTTTATAAATGTCTAATTTTAAGTTTGTCCTCTTTCTTGTGAATTGTTCTAAACCCACATAAATTAGACACAGAAACTTAAATTATAGCTTTCAGTTTTTTCTTTTATGATATTTTGTTACCGAAAAAGATATTGGTGTCTTAAAGTTTGTAACTGATGTTGTAGTCTCTAATATTATCTTAGAGAGTTAAACTTGGTATAATCAACTTTTATGTTTGTTGTTGGTGATCGTTGATTGATTATAAATTGTAGTTCGTTTGCCTTTAGTTAGTATATTATCCTATATTCTATTTTGATCATAAATGGATGGGATTTCTTTTCCTTTTATATAATTGGTTTGCTTTTTCCAACATTTTATACGGAATAAAATTGTTTTATACAGGATAAACACACAGATTTGAAGTCGGAAATAAAATCAAGGAATGCTTTTACAGGTTGGGGAAAGGCCAAAGACTAATAGATTAATACAGAAGCTAGCAATGAATTGATTCTTCGTTACATTAGTATATGCTTATATACAACAGAATAACCTTTTTAGTTAAAAATCAATGGGTTGAGTTATAATCTGAAAATGACTTGTATTATTAAGTCTAACTCATTCAGGTTGTAGAGAAATAAAAATTCAATTAAAAAATAAATCAAGAGCAGTATTGCTTTTGGACCCTTCGTCAACAAGTTGGGTGATTAGATGCCACGGAATCCTACAAGCCTTACTTATCTCCAAAAGGCGGCGTTTCAGTTTGAACAATCTCCCCACAAACTTTCAATTAGTCAAATAAAAAAAGAATAACGCTAATAGTACAAATTTTATAAATATATATTATGTTATAATATAATTAAAATAATAGTGAATATATGAAATTAAGTTATTTAACAAGGAGTGATGACGTGTGATTAGAATTTTCCCTCCTTTTGCTGGCAAAGTTAAAAAAAAAAATATTAATGTAAAATAAAGAAAGCAAATAATAGTGGCTCACTAACCACTAATTTACCCATATATGCCTACCGCGGCGTTGCATGTGTTATGCTCAGAAGTCAATAGGCTCGTGCATGACCAAACCAGAGAAAATCTAAACAATAGCCCCTGATAGATCTTCTATCATTTGGACATGATGCCCAATATAACCAATCAACATTAGATATTTGTTTGGTTGAATATGCAACCTGCAGTAAATTGATTGTACCTTTTAAGTAATTCAAAACCATTTTTGCATTACATTATAAAAATTTAATTAGCAATAGATAAATCAAGAGGATTCTGATAAGTCGGCAAGCAAGCAACTTCACGACATGACAAAAAGTTGGGTAATTAGATGCCACGGAACCCAACAAGCCTTTTTTTTTTTTTTTTGTAACCGAGGTGTCCAAGCCAGCTTATGCGCACCACTACTAATCCTCGGAGGAGACTAGCGCAACCACAACCCAACAAGCCTTATTCGTAACTTAGTTCGAAAACTTAGAATCTTTCAACAAAATGTTTAATTAATGAATAATGCTACACCTATAATCAACTACTTACATGCCGATAAAAATTCATTGAAGGAGAAAAAAACAAAAACTAAAAAAAAAAAGTTTTATGTCGAGTAAAATTTTATCAATTCATGATGTAAATAGTTAGTTGTAGGATTTGATTATAGATGCATTATTATTCTTAATTAATTAGTCAAATAAAAAAAATAAAGAGAGCAAAATATAGTTGCTTGGTAACCACTTTGCCCCTATATCTCTAGCTACCTCTGCATCTAGTTCCTAGAAAAAAACTTATGTAGGACGGACTCATCAAGTCATTTGGCTAATATGGAGAGCCTATTTAACTTTTGGATAAAAAATAATCATGGGTGGTTGAAAAATAGAAAAAGAAGGGACCATTCAGACTTTTGATCCAATTAAATGGTGACAAATATTTGCGGGTGGTTGAAAAAATGCAGGAAATTTATAAAAATTTTAAAATTTTAATTTCCTACAAACATATGACAAAGTATTTTTAGTGGTCATGTATAACATCTTAGCCCTCTCACATTAAGTATTTTTCCTGCAGAGTTGTTATGCTCTGAAGTCACTAAGCTCTTGCATCAGCAACCCAGAGAAATCTAGAAAATGGTGATAGTGTTGTTAAAACTTAAAAGGATTTGAAGCTCTTCTTGGAAGAATTGGATCGTGCAGAGCCTAATATTCTAAGTTTGAAGGCTCTGTTTAAGGAAATGAAATTTTGAAGATGGCACACGGAGGAAGCAAACAGAGTTGCGAATGCTTTGGAGATTGAATTATTATTGATCAAAAAGCAACTTAATTTCCTGTGCAAGTTCTTTAAAGTTTGGAATCATGACCCAATCGGTTAAATATTGTTGCTTGACTGTTATATAGGGAATAAAATATTAAAATAATTAGGTGTCACTCGCTCACCTTAAAGCCATTCTAGCATCTTAAACTTACCAACAGAACAGGCTTATTAGAAAAAAAAAAGGATTTCAATTCTGTGCTGTTTTCAAAGTCGCAAGGGAGAAAAAAAGGAACCAATCGCTTTGCAAAAGTTTGCAGGAAAGAACGCTGTCAAAAGTTGACTTTAATTTTCTTAGCTAAATCTTTCCAAATACACAAAACCATGGTTATGGTTGTAAAAGAATTCCCGATTATTGTCGGAATTTTTTTCTTTAAATTTACAGTTTTTTTAATCAAATAAAATTTAGGCCACTGTGTCATGTTCTCTTTGTTTTTTTAATCTTTGTTTCGTTATAAAATAAATTAATAATATAGTGAATCCCCACGTGGCAGTATGTCACCTTCTTGCTAAAATTTTCGGTGATTAGATGCCACGGAACCCTACAAGCTTTTGACAAATTTCAAAACTTGAGACCAAGTTGGACTCTTAAAAGTCTTGCAGGGTGAGGCCAACTCAGAGAAAATCTAGAAAGGACAATGGCTTCTTATTCTTATAGAATGAAGAATGATAAGCAAAAGGGTTCATACTTGTCCATGATCAAAGGAGGCGTCTACGCCGCCCTCTCTTACATGGCTTGTGCTGGTAATGCTCTGCTTTGGTTTTCTTTTGGTTGTTCTTTTAACTTTGAACTTGTTTCGTAGAAGAAGATATTGTTGTTACGGTACGGTGCATCTCTAACATTTGCTTTCTGTAATAGCAAGTTTTGGCATTATTTTATTTGAAACTTCTTCACCCATTGCACCAAACTTTCCAGGCAAAACAATAGAACCCATCAAGATGGCAAAAATGGTGATAATCATTCTCTTGTTGGTTTCGTTCTCGGAGAGAGTTGCAACAATGGCAAGGCCAATGAACAAGATGCCAAACAAGATGCAGCCGCCGCCTTCTGTTGTGGTTGGAAAAGATGCAAGAGGACCCGTGCCACCATATGGACCGTCGGGGTGTACAATGATTCCGGGACGCAAAGGAAGAAAATGTTAAAAGCATGCACGGGGAGAGAGCTAGAGCTTTTTTTTTTTTTTTTTTTAAGTTATGGTTGCTCTGATCAGTACGTCAAATATTACCATTTACATTGCCTTTAATTTCTAAAAACGTTCATGTTTTTTTCCTTCCAGTATTAGCAATCAGACTTGCTTTGTCAGGTTTTTCTTGTAAGTGCTTGATGATTTGTGATTTGGCTAGACAAGGCTGGTGCTTGTTACATATGCTATTTAAGTACTGCTTTTCTTATTGGTTGAGCGTTAGAGTGGCTCAGGAAGTGTTGGGTTGACTACGTTTATTGGCTTATCTACAATATGGTTGATTTCTTCAGCTTCTTATCTAGGTGTGAAAGCTGTCAAATTAGATTAAGATTGCTTGATTGTGAGATATTGCTTTCATTATCTTCAACGGTATATGTGTTAGCCAAATTTTTATTGATTTGAATCTGCATATGGCAGCTTGTGTTTGAATGGAACGAAATTACACGAAATCATTCTGAAGGTACATGAAAAGAAAAACAAAGTATGTTACTGTTGAGAAAAAAATTAAACTGTTAAGAAATGCAACAATACAAACTGTTGGGTATGTAACCAAAGTCTCACATTGGCTAGACATGGGATGAATCATAGGTATATAAGCATGGACAAGTTCTCTATTGATATGAGACGTTTTGGATAGAATCCAACAGCAAATCTATGACGGCTTAGGTCTGAAGTGGACAATATCATACCAATATGGAGTTTAGGGAGGTCCATAGTCCCAATAAATAGTATCAGAGCCCTCAGCCAGGAGAATATAGTGTGCTCCTGAGCAGAAGAAGAGTTGGCATGGATAGAGTGGATAGAGTGCATGGATGGATGATCGTTTGAGAGGAGGCCCTGTTAAGCTCATGATTGGATCCACAATTAAGCTCTAGGCCCTAGTGATCATGCAGTGCGCTCTTGAGCAAAAGAGGAGTTAGTATGGATAGAGTAGGATAGACCCAGATGCAAGTGCAGGAAAAAATGGTCCAAGAGCAAATCCATGAGAGCTTAGGTACAAAGTGGACAATATCATATAAATGTAGAGTTTAGGGAGATCATAGTCACAACACAAACCAATTGGACTATCTTGAATGAGTTAAAGCAAACTATGTGGCACAAACTCTTGGTTCCGACCAAGAGGAAGCGCACACAAATAAGCTAAGCCATACTAGGTGGCTTTTGGCTCATGGGTACTATAATTATCCATGATTAATAATAATAATATAAAACTTCGCATTCTCACACGATTCCTTTACAATTGCTCATCCCAATAATTGGATGCGTATAATATAATTAGAACTTTCAATACTCACTTCCTGATTTCACTCATCTTTTAAGTGAATTTATCATCAAGAAAATTTGGTTTACTATTCATTATCATCTTTCAGGCCAACTGACTCATAGGCCAAAGATTAATAGATTAATACAAAATTAATAGACTAATTATAGTTGTATGATAAATAGACAATAAAAAACAAGAAACTGTCTTAAAAGCCACGTGCACGCTTAATATAGTCTAGGCTTGAACTTTACGGCTTGTATGGCAAGGTAGGCATAAAAAAAGACAGAAAGTGAGATCCCTTTGGTTTGACTGATAAGGACCCTTCTCACCGAAAGTGTTCAGAAAATATTATAATATAAATTTACAAATAGAAGTCTTGCTCCATCCAAATTACTGCATAATAAAAAACTCCTTGATTGCTCAAAAGGAGATCTGGGGTCAGATAATAAAAGTTTTATTTATTATAAGTGAATAGAATTTTATCATGTTGCAATATATATAAAAATTGTTCACATAATAAAATTTTACATCTTTTATTTTGTTTTAGTTTAATCTATTTTTCTAATATTCTTTTTATTTCTTTGTCACAATTATAGAGCAGATTTTATAAGAGGATTTTTTTTAATTAATAAATGGCTGTCGCATTGTACTATAATTTATGAAGTTATATATAAGAAGTTCCTCTCAGAATTACAGGTTAAAACAGAATTTATTTTCAACTCATGAGCAGACTGAGATTGATGACAATAAGAACTCATGATATTGGTCTTTGCAGTTAGTCGCACCGCATGAAGACTGAAAACCGTCATCGTTCATCAAGGCGGCACGTACAATGTTAAGTTCTATGTGTGAATAGAACAAAGCTAGCTAACCCTATTGAATTATTCTTAATTTTATTATAAATTTTTTAATTATAATAAGTGAATAGTATTATATCATGTTATATTATACATAACATTGTTCACATAATAAAATTTCTTACATATTTTTATTTTACTTTAATCTATTAGTCTAATATTCTTTGTTTTTCTTCTTTGTCAGGATTATTTTCAGGTATGAATAGAACAAATCTTTTAAGAGGAATTTTTTTTTTTTTTTAAATTTACCCATGATTGTCACACTCTCAATACTATACATACAGATTGTAACATTTAAACAGTCATTTAAGAGTGAACTCTGTCATTTCTTTTAAAAATCTTATTAAGCATTATCAATACTGAGTTTCTAGTCACAACCACAGCATTTCAATATATATATGTACATTCAAAATCAAAGAATTTCTACAATATGGTCACGTTAATATACGGCAGTAGTCTGTGGTTGTCAATGGAACTCTGTCAGTATTGCCAAAAGTCCTCCATCTAACTCCCAGTCTACCGTTCACCTGAGGCACACAATAAATTTAATAAGTAAAACTCAGTAAGTAAGGTAAGTGGATCAACTATCGTATTCTATAATAGCGAAAATTCAATCTACAGTACGAGTACTGTTTATTTCTTAGTACACAAGCATAGGATAACTTGTTAAAGAAGACATAACCCAAAAATCACTGTACAGGGGTCGAGCTCTGACATAGGGAAACTCGCGCAACGAAGCCAAATCTCTGCTTCGTAGCCATTTCTATGTGCCAACTTGGCGCTTCTGCGCCAACTCTCTGTCTGACTAGTTTCATATTGGTTACATCTGCACTCCTGTGCCACATATATTGCGCTCCTGCGTCAATCTTTTATATGGACCTTTATAGGTCGATTCACTCTCACATAAGTAAGTTCACATTTCTCAATTCATCACATCCTCATGTACAATCATAATCACATAATTTATTCACACTTAAGCTTCTTTAAGCTAGACACATTATTCATATGGTTATCCATACACATATACACATTTCCCTTCAATGTACATTAAGGACTCACATACAATATCATACTCGGTACCGTATTAATGACACATACCATGTCCATATGACATAATTCGGAAGCTTTCACAATATAAGTTACAATCACTTAGGAAATAAGGCTCTCTAATCAAGGTAGGACTTCTCATATCACAGTCATATCACAATTATACGGGCCCATATCACATAGCCACCTATTAGCGGCATCTGTAGGCAAGACATCGTCGCAGTGAGTATTTATCACATTCTCACGTTGCACGAATCTGCCATCACCCAAAGGTGACAACCATATAGTCCTACTCGACTCTATCCTGCCACACAGAATAATACAGATACACATAGATGCCTACACTTGAAATAGCTCAAGGCTAATCTAACAATCCGGGCGATATTGGGCCCCTGCTACTGAATCCCGAATAGAGAAACACATGGTTTAGACCTCCCCTCAAGCTATGAGAGCTAAATTTTCAAAGTTTTGGCATGCCAATCACATTTCACAATTCACAATCAATCACATAAAAGAAGCTCTATATTAAGCTTCTAGCACAATCACAATATATCCCAATTCAAGCATCAAAGTGCTAACATTTAATAGTGTCACAATACACAATATCACATAGTTGTAACATAATTTATTGTGGCTTTAGAATAGTTAGCTCACTTACCTTATACAGCTCCTTTGTCGATGCTTGTATTTAACCTAAAAACAACACAAAATCATTTTAAGGGTCACCATACATATCAGTGAAATAATTCCCCTTTTTGGCTCTATTTCTATACATACTCCATCAAACAATTTTTAACAAATAATTGCCTATTCCAAAATTCACACAAATGCATATACAACTTTTACACTCATATAACATATCTCCTTAAAATTTGTAGAGCCAAATAAGGTCATATGCCCACTCAAAATAACTTAATTTATTAACTCAACAATTATGTCAATGCATTTATTTCACTGAGCAGTAGAGACTTAAAAATTTATAGGAATTGAAATACTAGTCAAATAACTACAAAATTTTTCAGGCTGGTATATAACACATATAAATACCTCCCTACCAAAAATCGTAGCTTTACAAGGGGTTTAAGTCATTCAAACCCAATTATTTCTAACTGCCCTGTTTTGAAACATAAAAGTTCTAGTTTTATCAACCCATCTTTCAAAATTCATAGCAATTTATACAGAGCTTCAATCTTAGTGAAAATTTACAGTGCCATATTTAACATGTAGAAGAACTTGCATACCAAAAATCAGATAATTTTACGAAGATTTGTACCTTCAACTAAATTCGTTTTTTCCTACTCTGTTCTAAGACAGGGGAAATGTGATATTCCAGACCAGAAGTTCAAAAATTCACTACAATTCACATACTTCGAATTTTTGGGTGAATCCAATTTTTATACACTCCTGGACATGTCTATTTTCATCAGTAATATTTTTAGAACCAGAAAACATTTTCCTAAATTTTAGAAATTTTCGAAATAGGTACTGTTTAGTGTAAAAACACTACAGAATTTGGACTAAACTCTCACTTCTAGCTTTGTATCCTTTTTCTCCTACTTAGTTTACTTCAATCCTCATTCAAATTCACATTTTCACACAAATTCTATTATACAACACAACAATTCCCATAATCACATCACTACACAAGGAAATTCTTGCACAATATTAGACAATACCACAAGGTATACTAATTAGAGAATTGATTCTTACCCCTTCCTTCTTCCTCCTTCCTACCTTGCCTTTTCCTTGCCTTGGATTCTTTATGGCTTGGTGTGAAGAAGATTGAGAGAGAGCAAGAAGGGCTGGAACGTGTGAGCCAAATGAAAGGAAAGAAAATAACACAATTCTAGAGCTTTCCTCCTTTTATAGACAAAAATTAGGTGAAAATACCACTTAGTCCTCCCTCTTTCCATTCTTTTCATTAAGTCCATCATTTTTTTAATTTATTACATTACAATTCAAATATATCACATGTACATTAATACATATTAATACATATGTATTCATTATACATCATGCCATATATATACACTAGAAATTTAGGATGTTACAATGACCCGAGAGACAACGAGGACTGAAAATTTCACCATAAGAGCAAGAACTTAAGACCAAGATATAGCTAAATGTACCAAGTCTCAGACCCCTCAATCAACTAGGCTACCACTTGGGGGTAATAATTTATATATTTTTTTCATCTTATATTTGGTTTAATAACTTAATTCATTTCTACACAAATTCAAACCTCGCCTCAAAATAAAATAAATTCTTTGTTGACCAATGGAATATAAATCAACTATAGAAGACCCATAGAATATTTTTTAGAACAAAAAATCAAATAACGTAAACCATGACTAAAAAAAAAAACCTTTTGTTTATATACTATAATACATGTTTGTGATTATTATCTTCTAGACAAAATGTTAAAATGAAATTATTATGAGTTTGTTATTTGACAGACATTATGATAATCTTTTTGTTGATTAATTTTGTGAACAAGTCCATTGCTTGCTGCTGCCTCGCCGTTGTTATTTTTTGATGATTCTGTTTGGCAGTTCGTTCGCAAAGAATGTTTTAACATAAACTATAATTTTAACACTCATCTTTAGAGCTTATCTCTTCATAACTATTAATTAGCTCCTTGTAACTACATTGAAGTGATATTTAACTAGCAGTAATGCTAGATTTACAATAATCTTATGACCCAAACTTTATAACATGATATGATAGTCACATTACAAAAATTCATTAAAAGAGAAAAAAATCAAGAAAATTAAATCTCCAATAGGATTTTGTTATGTAAACTGTCATATTAAATTGTAGAATTTATGTTGTATAAAAGTTGTCATTTTAGCATTATTGTTTAACTAGTTAGAGATATTTATAGTGCGTCAATGTAAATTTGAGGAGAAAATAATCAATTAAGGATTTTGATTTGTTTCTATTTAATAGAATAGATAAATTAATATTTACATGAAAAACACAAAATTAAATTAGTATTATAATAAGGGAAGAAAATATATTATGTTTAAATATAAAACGTAGGAATAGAAGGAAATGTGAGAGCATAGAAGTTTACTTTAAAGTTAACAAAAAATTTTGGAAGATCTTTGTCACGTCTCTCCTTCACGTATGTGGGGCTTTTGCCGTGAAAATCTTGCAGCTCGGCTTTGGACAGTAATGCATCAGGGCTCGAAGAAGGAACTTTTGTTGAAAATCAATGGTTTGAATTGTTATAAGGAATAATTAATAGATTATAAAATAAGGAGTCGCCCACCGTAAAGCCATTCCAGCATCATTGAACCTACAATACAACCAACATGTAGTTCGATAGAATAAGCTTTTGTTCAACAATAATTCCAAAGTAGTTCCATATTTATAGTAACTTGAGTTCCATCTAGTTTTAGAATAGAAGCCCTGGTCTCCTCTCCTAAAGCATTTAGAAGCTTTGGCATGTGAGCTCTATTCCTTTAGCATACTATATAAATGAAGGGAGAATCTATATATTAGGTTATACTTCATGGATTTGTTTACATTATAGTCTTCACAATGAGGTAATTGCACAGAAGTCCTATTGCTACTGCCCTGCCATTAATTGGTAGTAGCCAATGATTTTGATTGACAAAACTTAATCAATTTATCATCAAAGAATGCTTTTGTTATTGCACGAACTGAATGGCCGATTTTCAGTGGCTGAATATGCAAGCTTGACCTTATTTCTTTAGCTTCAAGATCAAGACTTACCGGTTCCTCATAACTAGGCTAAAGTGTTCTTCTTCTCCTGCTATGAGAAATTAAATAGATTCAGTTAGATGGATCTGGATGATAAAAACATGAAACCAAAAGAGGTACAATGATATAAACACAAAAGTCATTTTTTGTTTGATATTACGGCAAACCTTATAGATAGTTTTTTATATAATTCCATTTAAAAATAGATGGGCTTATAGCAGTAATTTAATGCAAGTATTTATACATTTTAAAATATTTAATTTGGAGAAAGACATTTGAAATTTTGATGGCCTTACATTTATTTTAACGAAGTGATAAATCTACCAATCTTATTCACCCCAAGGCCGTAGAAAGAAAGAAAAAAAGAAATTAATGAAAATGAAAAGAAAAAATAAAATTAAACAGAAAATTCTGGTAACTACTTAAATATAGATTTTAAAAGAATTTTGGCATTTCTTGTATTATGGAGAAGCAACATATAAATGACATGTAAATTAAAAACATATATCAATGTTATAAGGAAAAAGAAAAAAGAAAATTCATCCTAAAGTCAACATTATTCTTTTGTCAATTCATTATTATCCTTTTTTACCATCCACTGGAATACTTTGCAAGCAAACATTTGTGAAGAATGACAATGAGATTAATTAAAGATGGCATATCTATACATAAATAGAGTTTTCAATATAATAAGTCCATACGTGTACACACTGTACAATTGGTGGTATTATTATTTATTAAAAGTAAAGAAAGTGGGCTCAAATGAAGGCATGTCCATAAATTAAGATATATGAGATTTATGGGTAAAAATATGAGAAAACTAGACTTTATATTTTATTATATTATATTATACACTCTAGTTTTCTCACCTCATATTACATGTTTTCTAATATCTTCCGTCAGACTTGCTTTATCAGGTTTTTTTTTTTTTTAATAGGTGTTTGTTGAAATGACATATTTCTTTTTCTCTAAGTACGCAAACTTTATTACTATTATTCAAAGTACAGATAAGAAGTAATGGATTGACTCCGAATTCTAACTGAGAAAGCATATAATAAGAGATAAGAAAACATATAATATGGTTTATATATATGTGCAATGGTAGAAGATATTGTTGTCATGGTTTTAACATTTGCTTTGTATAATAACAAGTGTTTGTAGGATTTTATTTGACACTTCTTCACTGATTGCACCAAACCTTCCAGGCAAAACAAGATGCCAAACATGGTGATATTGATCACTCTCTTGCCGGTTTCGTTCCCGGAGCCAATAGCAACAATGGCAACGCCAGTGGAAAACATACGAAACAATATGCAGTCGCTGCCTCTTGTTTAAACAATAGCCAAAGATTGATGCTCAATTATATTTCACTTCTATTACAAGATGATTATATGCATGTTACAAGCTGAAGTCAAGTCCTATAATTGAGGACAGCAAAATCAAATAAACAAATATAGAGTAAGTACAGTTGTTTGCAGAGTATAATTGCAAGGATTATGTGCTAAACATGAGCCTATAATCAAGGTCTATTATGCCCCCGCAAGATTTAGCGTCCATCATGGAGGCCAATCTTGAATTGATGATCCTAAAATGTTGTATGAGGAAGAGCTTTGGTTAGAGAATCTGCCAATTGGTCAGCCATATGAAGATGAGATACACGAAGTTGACCTTTGGAAACCTAATCTCTTGCAAAATGAAAGTCAATACAACATGTTTCATTTTTGAATGAAACACGGGATTGGCAGAGAGACAATGTCTCCTATATTGTCACAATAAATTGTTGGTGGCAGAGTTTGTGAGATTGAAAGTTTTGAAAAAAGATTTTTTACCCAAGGAAGTTTAGAAACAGTATCAGCAACAGTTTTGAACTCAGCTTTAGTGGAGGATATGCCACAGTTCTTTGCTTCTTAAGGGCCCTACTGACAGGATTGGCACCAAGAAATACAACGTAAGCTGAGTGGAACAACAAATGTCATAGTCACCAGCCCAATCCGATTTGTGAAGGCATGCAAGGTTAGAGGACTATTACATTGTAAAAGCAAACCACGAGCCATTGTGCCTTTAAGATAACAAAGTATTCGTTTGGCAGCAATCCACTGAGTGGCAATAGGTTTATGCATGAATTGTGATAATCTATTGACAACAAATGAGACATCGGGCCTAGTTAAAAGGAGATACTGCAAAGAGCCTATGACTTGACGAAATTGAGTAGAATCTGTTGGAGGACTGCTGTTACACCCTTAATATTTGCACATGGCTAGCACAACATACCTTGCGCTATGCCATGGCTTGGATGGGACGACAGTGGTGCATGCCAATGAGAAGCGCACAGGTGAGCGCTTAAGCAAGGTGCAGAGGCGTTGCGTGGCGTGATAGAGGCATTGATGCGCAAGGGTGAGCGCAGGCAATGTGAACGCTAACACAGGGGGTTGTGTAGCACAACGAAGCAATACGCACGCATGGGTAGCAGGCGTGGGCATGGAGATGGGCGTGGCACATCAAGACAACGCCCACGCACGGGTTACGGCGTGATGTGTGGAGCGCACACGGGAGTTAGGCACGACATAGTGATGTAACACGCATGTTGGGGCAACGTAGCACAAGAACACTAGCACATGTACGCATGCGGGCTAGGACGCTTGTGAGACAGTAGGCATGCGCATGGGTAGCGCGCAACAATGCAGCGACATGGCGCATGGTATCGGGTGACATGGCGCGCAGCAGCGGTTCATGGTGCAAATTGGTGGTGGTAGTGGGCATAAATGTGCCCCACATATCCATGGGGATAGTGACTCCTAAAATTAAGGAAGTAGTGGGCAAAGTGGGCTAGAATGCATTTTCTAGAGTGTAGGAAGTGGCAGCACAAATGGTGAGCTACACTTCCCCACTAACTTGGCGGTTGAGTGGACTCAAATATGTCCCTAAAATGTAGGAGCAAAAATGGGAAAGTGGCTTGAGGAAGTTACTCCCATGTTTCAGGCCATGATCTCCACTCATGGGTAGTGGGGGATGTTTGTGAGCGCAAATGGGAAGTGGCTTGAGGATGTTACTCCCATGTTCCATGCCATGATCTCCACTCATGGGTAGTGGGGGACGCGTGTGGCAGCATAGGAGCGCGCCTGTCACAAAAACAATCATTTAATAGTGAACTGTGTCATTTCTTTCAAAAATTATATTAAGTATTATTAAATGCAAAGTTCCTAATCACAACCACAACATTTCACTATATATATGTACATTCAAAATCAAACGAATTTCTATAGTATGGTTATGTTAATATAAGGCAGCGGTCCGTGGTTGTCAAGGGAACTCCGTCAATATGGCCAAAAGTCCTCCATCCAGCACTCAGTCTACTAGTCACCTGAGACACACAATAAATTTAGTGAGTAAAACTCAGTAAGTAAGCTTAATGGATGTAATACAGTGTTTACTAACAGTACAGATTAGTTGCAGAATGGGTACTATTCACAGATACTGTTTACTTCTTATTATTCAAGCCTTAAGTGACTTGTTGAAGAAGTTACACAACAGAAATCTTTTTGCAAGAGTTGCGCTCCTACGCCAGTAAATCCGTATAATTGGCCAACTTCTTAGGCCATTTTCTCACTTGCCAATCATAACTCTTTTATTTCCACCAGTCTAAGGCCATTACACATTCTCATCCACTATCACATAAGTAAGTTCACTTCATATTCACTTTCTCAATTCATCACAACCTCATCTGCATTCATAAACACATAAATCTTTCACACATGAGTTTCCTTAAGCTAACTACATTATTCATATGGATATCCATACACATATACACATTTCATTTCAATGTACAATAAGGACTCACATACAATATTCAGTACCGTACTAATGACACATACCATGTCCATATCACAAAATTCGGAAGCTTCCACAGTACAGTCATAGATACTTAGGAATAGTGCTCTCTAACCAAGGTAGGATTTATCATATCACAGTCATATCACACATATGGGCCCATATCACATAGCCACCTATTGGCGGCATTCGTAGGCAAGGCATCGTCATAGTGAGTATTTATCACATTCTTACATTGCACGAATCCGCCATCACTCAAAGGTTACAGCCATATAGTCCTACTGGACTCTATCCTGCCACACGGAACAGTACAAATACACATAGATGCCTACACTTGAAATAGCTCAAGGCTAGTCTGACAATCCAGACGATACCGGGCCCATGCTACCAAATCCCATATAGAGAAACACATGGTCCAGACCTCCCCTCAAGCTATGAGAGCTAAGTTTCCTAAGTTTTGCAATATTACATACCGTGTAACACAATTTATTGTGGCCTCAGAATAGTTAGCTCACTTACCTTATACAGCTCTGTTGTCGATGCTTGTCTTTAACCTAAAACAAAACAAAATCTCTTTAAGGTCACCATACACATTGGTGAAATAATTCCCCTTTTTGGCTCTATTTCTATACATACTCCATCAAACAATTTATAACGAACAATTGTCCATTCCAAAATTCACACAATTGCATAGAAAACTTTTACACTCATATAACATATCTCTTTAAAATATTTAGAGGCAAATAAGGTCATATGCCCACTCAAAATAACTTAATTCATTAACTCAACAATTCTGCCAATGCATTCATTTCACTGAGCAGTACAGACTTAAAACTTTGTAGGAATTGCAATCCTACTCAATTGGCTATAAAAATTTACAGGATGGTATATAACACATATATATACCTCCATACCAAAAATCATGGCTTTTCAAGGGTTTAAGTCATTCAAACCCAACTATTTCTAACCGCCCTGTTTTGGAAACTAAAAATTTCAGTTTTATCAAGCCAAATTTAAAAATTCATAACAATTCATATAGACCTTCAATCTCTGTGAAAATTTACAGTCTCATATATGACACATAAAAGAACTGACATACCAAAAATCAGATAATTATACAAAGATTTGGACCTTCAACAAAAATCGTTTTCCCCTACTCTGTTCTAAGACAGGGGAAATGTGCAATTCCATACCAGAAGTTCAAAAATTCACTACAATTTACATACTTCGAATTTTTGAGTGAATCCAATTTCTATACACTCCTGGACATGTCTATTTTCATCAGTAATATTTTTAGAACCAGAAAACATTTCCTTAATTTTTAATAATTTTCGGAATATGCACTGTTCAGTGTAAAAACACTGCAGGATTTGAACTAAACTCTCATTTCTAGCTTTGTATCCTCATCCCCTTACTTAGACACCTTCAAATCTCATTCAAATTCACATTTTCATACAATTTTCAGCATACCAAACAACAACTCTCATACTCACATCACAAACCAAAAGAATTCTTGCAAATATATAAACAATAAAACAAGAATTCTAAAGAAGAGATGAGTTCTTACCATTTCTTCCTTTCTTCTCCTTCCTTTCCTTGAGTTCTTGGTGGTTTGTGTGAAAAATTTTGAGAGAGTGAAGAGCTGGGAATGTGTAAGAAAGGAGGAAAAATGAAAGAATTCTAGAACTCCCCCCTTTTATAGACAAACATTAGGCTAAATTACCATTTAGTCCTCTCTTCCATTTTTATTATCATTAAGCCCATCACTCTTTCATTATTTACACTCCAATTTAAATATATCACATATACATGAACACATATTAATACACATATATTCATAATATATGACACAATGTATATTGCAAAATTTAAGATGTTACAGCGCCACCTCGCCTAATAGTTAGGGTTGTCAACTACATGGACCATGTGGCGTGCAGCACATGGATTTAGGACCTATCGACCAGGGGTGTTGGTTGGTGTTTTGCCTATAAATTGTACCAAGGGTAGGGGCTGGAAAGGAGACAAACTAGGTACAACAAGAGAGTACACGCATTGAGAGAATTGCTTAGGGAAGCAATCGTGCTTTTAGCTTGTGTGAGTAGGCTAGAGTGTATTTCCAGCTCAATACATTGGGGCGGCATTTGTAATCTTTTCTTTGAGGGAATAAAGAAAAGTTGGAAGTCGGTGCTTCCGTAAATTTGTTGTACCTAGTCTCGAAAAATTTATGTGTACATTGCGTGCAGATTTTGTGTGTTAACCTCGGGTGGCCTAGAGTGTGGTTTATTGAGTAGCTGGCTAAGTAGGTGTTTAGTGCTATCGTAGGGCAATCCGCATATCAACAAAAAAGTCCTGTGACAACTGCCATCATGGAGCTGGAGCGAATCAGAAGAGCACATTAGAGTATGAAGTTCTTTTGCATCGAGCATCTTAGTCTTGGATAGAATATCATGACTGTATTTTTGCTGTGAGAGAAAGAGACCTGTTGAGGTGGCAATGGCTTGAACACCTAAAAAATAGTTGAGGGAGCCCAAATCCTTTAAAGAAAAACGTTGTGACAATTTTTGAATAAATTGGTGCACAAATGAAGTTGAGTTTGTAGTAAGAATAATGTCATCAACATACTCCAAGAGGTAAAGAATACAACCATCACAACAGTAGATAAATAGAGAACTATCAAACTTGGAATTTGCTAAGCCACAACAAAGCAAAAATTGTTATAGCTCATTATACCAGGCTCGAGGTGCTTGGCGAAGACCGTAAATGACTTTGTGCAACTTGCAAACATAATCAGAAAATTGAGAATTTACGAATCCAGGAGGTTGCTGCATGAAAACACTGTCAGATAAGATACCCTGCAAAAAAGCATTGTTAATGTCTAATTGTCGGAGCGGCCATCTATGAGTTATAGCAAGAGTGAGAACTATTCGAACTATTATTGATTTACAACAGGATTGAAAGTGTCTAAGAAATCAACTCCTGGCCTTTGATGAAAGCCTTTGGCAACCAAACGCTCCTTATATCTTGCGATGGTTCCATTTGGATTACGTTTAATTTGATACACCCGCTTAAAATCAATAATATTTTGACTAGGATGAGAAGGTATAAGAGACCATGTGGAATTATGAATATGAGTGTCATATTCTTCACTCATAGCTTGGCGCCAGTGAGGTGATTTTTGAGCAGTGGAGAGATTGGTGGGTTCAATGTCAATAGAGTTGGTATGAAGAATGGTTATGTAAATCAAATTTTTTTTTGGCTTGAATATATTATTTTTGGACCGGGTAACAATTTGGGATGGAGAAGAAATAGAAAGGGTAGATTTAGATGATATGGACTTTTGAGAAGGTGAAGAAATTGAAAAAGTATGTACCTATGAAGAGTTTATTATGAGAGCAGACCATGAAGCAGAAGGCGATGTGGATGGCATTATATGTGAGTTGCTACCAACTGAAGAGTTTTAAGGAATTAGGAAAATCTGTTGAGGAATTTATTGGTGATTTGGAAGGGGAAGAAATTTCAGAATTAGTAGGATGTGATAGTTGTGTAGGAATCTTTTGAATTGGAACAATTGCATGAGTTGGAAGATTTGCTGGACATAATTGATAAGTGGACTCATTATTGGAAGGTAAAGAACAAGTTGAATCTAAATTTGTGGAAGAAAATAATTGAGAAGAGAAAGTTGGTTTTAACCATATTAAAGTTAAATGAGAGTTAATTCGATTATCATATAAGGAGATTTTTGTAAATGGAAAGCATGATTCTGCAAAAACCACATGCCGTAATATGAAGATTTTGCAGGATTGTGGATCAAAACAACAATATGCATTACGTTGAAGAGAATAACCAAGGAATACACATGGCCTAGACTGAGGTTCTAATTTGTTGGAAGTATATGGTTTGAGCCATGGATCGCACAAACAGCCAAAATTTCTTTGCTTAAGAAAATTTGGTGATGGTGAAATTTTTTTCAAATGGAGACAAGAAGTTTAGCACTTGTGTTGGCATATGGTTAATTAAATACATAGCAGTGTCAAAAGCTACACACCAAAATGAAATGACAATGAGGATTGATGAAGCAAAGTGAGACCGGTTTCACAGATATGGCAATGTTTTCTTTTGACAGTGCCGACATGCTCAAGAGTGTATGGTGGGGATGTTAGGTGTTGAATACCAAATTTGGGGAGAAGACGTCATAAACTTTGATATTCACCACCGCCATCCAATTAAACAGTTTTTATGGTTGTACCAAAATAGTTTTCAATAAAATTTTTTTGTAACGTTGAACAATGTAGGAACCTCGAATTTGTATTTAAGCGGATAAAACCATGTGTATTTGGAAAAATAATCCACAAAAATAACAAAATAACAAAAATTATCAAAAGATGGAATCGGACTAGGTCCCCAAACATTAGTATAAATAACTTCAAAGGTTGACTACATGAAATTGAAGGCATTCCAAAGGAGAGTTTATGACTCTTATTACAAAGTTGTGATTCATAGAAAGACTAGATGAAAGAGAGAGATGTTGACTATTGACTAACTTTTTTTGAATAAAACTTGAAGGATGATCGAGGCGACGATGCCATGACTCAAAGGAAATTGAATCGGCAACTAAAGCAACTAGAGAAGAGATGAAATTTGCTGATGGCCACTCATGAACATTTCCATTACTCTGACCTGGGACCAAGGATGCCCTTAAGCCTAGATCCTTCACAAGAAATGAGTTAGGAAAGAACTCAATTGAAGTATTATTTTACTTACAAAACTGAGATACAAATAGCAAAGTTTCCAAAGTGTTTGTGGGTGAAGAAAGTGAAGTGGAACCCATGTGAGATATAGGAATACTGTAATGCCCATTGGGCTTGAAGAAGGCCCAGCCCAGCCCATATTTTTTTTTTAAAGAAAATAAGAGAATGGTGAAGGGGAAGAGAGACGAAAACGGGGGGAAAGAGAGAGGGAGGTGTGCTGGTCATTGTTCATCGCGGCCTTTGACCGGCGATTTTGGCCTATTTTTGGCGAGTCTCCGGCCCCACGATATGTCATTTTGAAGCTTGTAACGTCCTCTTTCCAACCATATATGTCTTGTACTTGGGTTTTTCACCGTTTTTGTGGATCAAAGCGTGGAAGCCAACGGCTTCCTATGCGTTTTTCGGCCAAAATCCGGTGAGTTACCAATAAATCTATAAATTAAATTAAAGCTTGTTCCATGCTCTTTCTAACCATACCATTTTTGTTACATGTTGATGCACAAATTTTGTAAATCGGAGAGAAATGAAATTCAGTCACTATTCACTTGTCGGCGACGACTTGCGGTGACACTTCCAGTGATGTTTCCCGGTCATCCAACAATTCCCAGAATGTTACTCACCTAAAAAGGAGTTTAAATACAGTGAGTGAATTATGTTTTGAGAATTTCATATTATATTAAAGTGTATTAAATTTATGGTTTTTCATACGATTTAAGTTATTAGTTTAATTAATTGAGTTATATTAAATGTTTTTAGAATAGATAATGATGATTTATGTATTTTGAAAAATAAGTGTGTGTAAAGTATAAAATTTTATATAGAAGAGATGGTTATGGGTGGTGCTAGTAAATTTGTTTCGAAAATATAGTAAGCATTGTTTTGAAAAGTTTGAGTACAATAGAAAAATAAATTTAAAGTGAAAGTTGTAGAATGAATATGTTATATGTTAATAGAAAGTACAAAGTGTTTTGTTTTTTTTTTATGATTGGAAAAGAGACATTTAAAATTAAATGAATTTATATAGAAAATTGAGGTATTTAGTTATTTTCTTTAAATAAATACATATGTTGAAGAAATGGTGTTTTTGATTTACAAAATGATGAGTGATTTTATATTCAAAATAATAGCAAATTATTTATAAAAGAAAGTTTTGAAATTTAGAATTTAATTCTGCAAGGGTGATGATGCCAAATTCTGAAACTATCTTGCAGCGGGGTTAAACTGCAAATTCAAAAAATTGTTCTAGAATTTGCAAGGACCTGGATGCAGAATTTTTAAAATTTTAGGATAGTCAAAAAGATTTCAGTTAGAGCATGATATTTAAGATTTTGAAAATCTTCAAAATTCTGAATTTAAATTTTTGGGAATTAGTTAAATTTTGAAATATAATTATATGAAAGGATGTTATATAGAATGTTATATGGAAAGTATGGGATTTTAAGATAGTTTATAGTGAGTTGAAAAGTATTTTATTTTATGGGTTATAATGAGTTCTTTAAAGGTTATTTTATGGAAATTTTAGGAAGTTTTAGAAGGAGTAGAAGATTTATTTTTTTTGGATAATTAAGGAATATGTTTTAGTATTTACTTAGTTATGTTTATTTAGCATTTTATGGAATTCTCGAGAATTTTAGCGAATTTAGAAGAATTCGAGTTAGTTTCTTTTGTATTTCTTGATGGTAGATTGACCCATTTGCTATACTTGCTTTCAATCATTAAGATATTTCAAAACTAGTTTTCAAAATGATTGTAGACATAAATTTTAGTTTCAAAATTAGTTTTGAATAAAGATATAATATTTAGAAATGAAAAATCAAATTTTTCATTTAAAGGGCATTTTAGTTTTTCGGAAAGTTATATTTTGTAAATTTAGAGAAAGTGTGAAAAAGCATTGATATTTAAAGTTT
Organism: Boswellia sacra; assembly: GCA_013180625.2. Lineage (NCBI taxonomy): Eukaryota > Viridiplantae > Streptophyta > Magnoliopsida > Sapindales > Burseraceae > Boswellia > Boswellia sacra. The sequence continues at coordinate 86,171 of SNVD02006777.1, read as the reverse complement.
TCATAGCCATTTAACTCAAGGATTTCTTAAAGTATTTAGAAATATCTTTTTAAATGTTTGTCATAGATTAATTTAAATAATACTAATATTTCCAGTTTTAGCTTGCATAAAATTTCCAGATTTTGATAAGTTTGTTTAAAAAGAGAAAGTTTAGCATATGAAACAGTTTTTAAATGAAATCAGTTTTTAATAAAAATAATAAAGTACAGTTATGTTATACTAAGCTAGTACCCGATACCCAGATAGTTATTCAGATCACTTAGATAGTGATACAGATAGAGGTCTTTGGGGCTTGTTCAGACACACATAGAGGCTTTGGGCCGTGTGATCTAGGCGTTTTAGCCATTTGAGGGCAGCTCTACACATGCGTATGACCAGATAGCAGGCCTGTGCGATGTCAGATCTCGCCAGGTACAGATAGCTCTGCCTGCATGATGTAGATCTCACCAGGTGTGAGAAAAATTCAGATAGCCCCGCCTGTGCGATGTTAGATCTTGCCAGGCAGGATCAGACAACTTTAGGGGTACTTGTTTAGTATAATGAAAAGAGTTTTAAATATGTTTATATGAGTTAGTTTGAGAAAGAAGCATTATTCACAAAAGTTTCTTTTGAAAGAAGATTTTTAAGGAAATTATGTTTTGTATATTAAATACTGAAGCGATGATTTTAGCATATCATCACGAGTTTTATTTTATAAGATTAAGAAAATATGCATTCTTTTCACTGTTTTTAAAGAGTATAGAATCAAGCAATTTTATTGAAGATTTTTAATCAAAAGTTATTTGTTTTGAAAATTCTAGGAGTGATTTGATGATATTTTAATAAATATGATAGATTTTTCTTAAGTACAAATATGAGATGAGATTTTCTAGTGAGAAGCGTATTATATGATTTTATTATGAGATAGTTATAGTCATACAATTTATGATTTGTTTAGAAAATAAAGTCAACAAGTGACTGAGTATATGATGAGAGGAATGTTATTTAACAATTCTATTTTATTTGAATTCTTTTGGCGTCTGCTTATACATTTTTTTTTTTTTATATATAGAAAAGAAAGAGATATAGTGATACATTTTGCAGTGTTTACGAGATTCAATAAGGGTTCAAAGTAAAGGTAAGCAAGTGATTTGTTTATATAGTTTAAGAATATTAAGTTATTTTGGTAAGTAAGTTAAAGAATTTTTATAAAGCATTTTCTTTACAAAGGATTAATAAACTTTTTACAGATGTTTTATAAGAATGAAGTTTATAAAGAAAGTTGGGAATAAATAGTTGTTTATACGTTATTTTGAAAAGAAAAGTTTACTGGTTTCTTTTTTTTAAAAAAGTGATTAAATGTTGTATCTTGTTTTAAGAAAATGAGATTTTAGAATATAAAGTTTTATTCAAGAAATAAGTTGTATGATAAAAAGGAAGGAATATTTTATAAAATAAAATTTGTCCATTCATTGAGCCTTTAGCTCATCATTTTCCTATTCTTTTTCCCAACCAGGCGCTACAGGTTTAGTGCTAAGCTGTCTCTGATGCAAAGGAAGGCCACACGATGTATAATAATTTTTCTTGCATTAAAAGTATTTCATTTTTTATGTATTTGTATAAATTTGTAAATATTAAGTATGTTGAGTATGATCTATTTATCTTTTAGTATGTTGTGGTTGATAAGGATGGAAGTCCCAAAAGAAGTTAGGTTGAGAAATATTTTAGAAGTGTAAAAATGTGCGTTTTTGCAGGGGGTTTTCTACGAATTATATGGGAAACTTTGCCGGTTTTTCATTAAAAATTTTCTGAGTATTTTTTTTTGGTATTTTACATAAAAGACCTGAACTAGAAATAATTTTTTATGAATAGTTTTATCAGAATGGCAGAGCAAAAAGTGTAGGAAGATAGTTAATTAAAGATCGTTTTCTTAGTGAATAGTTTTAGACATGATTTATCCGTGTAGCTAGGGGTGGGTCGTGTCAAATACCATTGCCATCTCCAATCATTAAATCTTCATTACCACCATTTTCAGCGTGATCGAAGAGATTTTGCAAATTAGATGTTATGTGGTGAGATGCACCAGAATCGACCAGCCAATTGTTATTTTGTTGTGGCTAACTGGTCATGAAATTTGCTTGCAGCCAATTTGGCTGCGGAGGGCGAGATCGGCAATTTCTGGCAATATGTCTAGGCTTATTACAATAGGAACATATCACAATTTTCTCATATTTATTGGGATGCCAATTTTGCTATTGGATGACGCCTATTAAAATTTCTAGAATTGGAATTTGGATGGGATAAATTTTGGCCTTGTCGAAAATTGCGTTGGTGAAAACCGTTGCCTTGTTGGGTTTGATTAAACATCATAATTCCTTGAGAAAAACGATTTCCTTGATAGCCACTATTTCCATAATTTGAATTACATCCCTTTGTTGCCAAATTGATGTCCTTGTCCTTCTTTGCTCCTATTATGACTAGCCTTTTAATTGAATTGAGCCAAAATGGTGGTGTTTCCCTTTTTGACTTCTTGTCGGTTCACGAAACTCTCATGATTAGTAAGTTTTTCAGTCAGCTCCTCAAAGGATACTGGTGTTTCACGCGCACGAATGGCTGCACTCAGCTCTTTGAATTCAGCCTCAGGCCACTGAGTGTATAGAGTACGATTTCTTCATCGCTCAACTAGTGACCAACCAAGGCAAGAACATCAACAACACTTTTGAGAGATTGAAGATATTCACCAACAGATTTGGCCCCCTTATTTTTATTCATTATGGAATCAAGAAGATTTAACTTACAAGAGCAAGATTTGTTGGCAGGAGAGTTCTCCAACGTCTCCCATGCTTCAGCACAAGTTTTGCATCGAGAAATTGAAGGAGCCACTTGACTAGTAATAGACGACCGAATTGCATACAGGATTAGACGATCTTGACGCTGCCAAAAATAATAATCAGGATTAGAAATGATTTCAGAAATGATCCAAAAAGAAGATTAGTGAAGAGTGATCTCCAAATATCATAGTTTTCACCTCTGAAGAGTTTGAAAGGTATTTGTGTAGAAGCATTTAGATAAACCATAGAAGAGATAGAGTTGGTACCAACTGTGATGATGGCTTGGTTCAGTGGATGGATTTGAAGAATTTTCAGACAAATTTTAGATAGATAAGAAAAGACAAGGAAGATAGAAGACAAAGATAAACCGGCTTTCTTGCTTTCTTGCTCAATTATATTTCACTGCCTATTAAAAGATGATTATATACACGTACGTTACAAGTTGAAGTCAAGTCCTATAATCAAGGACAGTAAAATCAAAGAAATAGAAACAAAGTAAATACAGTTGTTTACAAAGTATAGTTGTAAGGATTATGTGCTAAACATGAGCGTATAATCAAGGTTTATTACTGTTGTGGTTTTAAAAGATGAAAGAGGACCCGTGCCACCATATGAGCCGTCGGGCTGTACAATGATTCCGGCACGGAAGGGAAGAAAGTGTTAAAAGCATGCACAAGTGAGTGGCTGGGAGAGAGCTAGCGCTTTTTAGTTATGGTTGGTGTGATCAGTACTTCAAATATTACCATTTGTAATTTGTTGAAACATTGCGTTTAATTTCTAAAAACATTCAATTTTTTTTTTATCTTTCCTTATTTGCAATCAGAATTGCTTTATTAGGTTTTTTGTTTTAGTTTTTTATAAGTGCTTGATGATTTGTCATTTCTGGCCTTGCTTGGCTAGATAAGACTGGTGACTGTTAACATATGCTATTTAAGTACCGTTTGTCTCATTGGTCAAGCGTTTCAAGTGGCTCACTAAGGGCTGGGTTGACTACATTTATTGGCTCATCTTCAATATGGTTGATTTTTTTCAGCTTCTTAATCGACTCAAACTTCTGTTCTTGACATAGCCCGAAATCTAGGTGTGAAAGCTGTCAAATTAGATTATTGTTGCTTGATTTTGGGATATTGCTTTCATTATGTTCAACAGTAACTTTCCCCCTTTCTGATTTTTTACCTTCATCTACTCCAATAGTTAGTGTACTTGCTTTTCTGTAATCCTGGAGTAGGTTATTCGAGCTTATTAAACACTTTGAACCAATCTATTCAAGAACAGAGCCTTAGTTTGTGAAGTTCCTCTGTTCTAACAAGAATTTATAGATGTTTCAGACGAAGTAGCTAGAACAGAGCAAAAGCTCTGTACTGATCTAATCTAATCGAAATTTAAAGATATTACTAATAAGGGATCATTTTATTAATACACTTAAATGCTTGCTGTTTTAATGAAGTTTAGAGTGGCTGAATATGTGCTGAATGAATACATTTATTGGCTCAACTTCAAAATTGTTGATACTACAAATGAAGCATCTAGAGCAGAGCTTTGTTATGGGAGTTTCTGTGTTCTGATATCACGAATGAAGTAGCTAGAATATAGCTTTCATATGTGAGCACACAAGCTAGAAAAGATCTTTAGAAGCGAGTTTCTCTGTTCCTATATTACAAATGAAGTAGCTAGAACAAAGCTTTAGCATGTGAGCTGGCTCTGTTTCTTATATAACATATGAAGCAGCAATAAGCCTATAACAGAGCTTGTTATTTAAGGTTTCTCTATTCTAATTAGAATTTGAAGAATATACAGATGGAGCTTTTTCTTATAACTATTGGTAGGCTTTACAAGTTGGATACTTGCTGCTGCCACACATTGATATCTAATAATTCCGTTAATAAGCTTAAAAAGTCGGTTGGTTGCCGTTTATAATTCCGATTCAACATTGGTTTAAGAAAACGTTTTTTCTATTGTCTCATTTCAATATGGTTGATTTGTTTAGCTTCTAAATAAACTCACACTTTGGTTCCTCACAGGTTTAAATCTGTTAGCTCATTTATAGGCCTCACAAGTCAGCTAATTGAACAAAGTGTGTATCTTGTTGCTGCCTTGCCATTGGCAGTTGTTGATGATTTTGATTGACAAAACTTTATCAAGTATTGTCAAAGAATGCCTTTTCTTATTGCAAGGATTGAATGGCTACAAACCTTGGCTGAATTTTCATTAACGCAATATGTTACCCTGAACTGATTTCTTCTGAATTAAAAGAAGTCGGTTCCTTGTAGCTAGGCATGGAAGCTGTCAACTTTGTATTGGCCCACATGAGATTTAGCCCAAAAAGAATAAAAACCCATGGCCATGAGTGCTAAATGAGTGAAAAGCAAGTGGGGCAGTTGTATAAAATATCAAAAAGAGGAGAGAGGCAGAGCCCAGAAAAAGAATAAATGCTTTATAAGTGTAAAAAAGAATCTAATATTAAGCACATAAATATGATGAATTTACTACTCAGGTTAAAATCAATTACGTAAATAAAATTCGCTAACTTGCAAAGAGTGGTTTCAGTACAGTGAGGCGCTAGAGAGACGGCTCTTATTTGGTGAACATAAATCTTTAAAAGAAAAAAAGATTGAAAATAAAAAATAATGAAGTATTTACATTAAAAATGTTATCAATATTCGGTGGGAGAGATTTGAAATTTGGCCTTATATCAACAAAATAATAAACAAAACAATCTTACAAGCAAAGGAAAAAAATCCTGGGTGATAGACACAATTTGAAGTTGAAATACAATCAAGGAATAAAGCTTTTACAGGTTGGGCCCTCGGGGTAAGGCCCAAGATTGATAGATTAATACATAAGCCAGCAATGGATAGATTCTTCGCTACACCAATACTCGATTACAAACGAACTTTCGCTAAAAAAAATAAAATAAAATAACCTCCCCACAAAATGTTTAATTAGTCAAATAAAAAAAGTAATACTAATCTCACAAATTTAAACACTAATTTACCCCTATATTTATATGCCTACCTCTGCATCTGTTATGCTTATAAGTCAATAAGCTCTTGCATGACCAACCAGAGAAAATCTAAACAATGGCCTCTTCTTCTACTACAACGAAGAATGATGAGTTACGAGTGACGCTGAAATATCATTTGAAAAGCCAAGATGAGCAACAAAAGGGTTCGTCCATAAAACGAGTTGTCTATGCTGCCTTCTTTTACATTGCTTATGCAGATAATGCTTTTCGCTGCTTTGGTTTTCTTTTGTTGTTCTTTTAATGTTTGCATTTGTTTCTTAAGAATATTTTTGTCATATATTGTACGTTGTATCTTTAACATTGGCTTTCCTTGAAGTTTTTTCATTGATTGCACCGAACTTTTCCAGGCGAAACAATTGAACCTGTCAGGACGGCAAAGATTAATGTGATGATCATTCTCTTATTGGTTTCGTGCTCGGAGCCTGTTGCAACGATGGCAAGGCCTCTGAACAAGATGCCGCCGCCTCCTGCTAGTTGCAAAAGATGCAAGAGGAGCCATGCCACCATATGGGTCTTCCAGCTGTGTAATGATTCCGGGGCGCAACGTCGGAAGAAAATGTGTACACAACGGTTGAGTGGGAGATAGCTGGCGCTTTATAGTTGACGTGATCAGTTCTAATGCTACCAGATAAAGTGCAAAAATGGGGAATTACTGAACCATTTCTAATATCTTGATACATTGCATCTCATTTCTAAAAACGTTGGATGTTTTTTCCTTTTAATATTTGCAATAAGTCTTGCGTCAACAGGTTATTTCCAAAAAGAGATTCTTTCTATCATGCTTTATAAAGGTTGAACTTTAAAATAGTTTTTTTCCCCATTAAAAAAAAAACAAAAAAAAAGGCGACCTCCTAAGTTTGGTCTTTGCGCAAAAGATCCTGGATCAGGTAATAGATTCTCAAACGGCTGTGAGAATCTGCAGTTTTTCATGTTCTAAACCAACCTTTATTTGGTATATGATTCTATTTCTTATTTTGACCCAAAAAGAGGGATTTTTTTTTTCAATAAACAAATTGGAAGAATCCAATGCTAGATGTTTACACGCCTTTACCTCATGCCCAATATGAAAACCCAATATGCAGTTCTAAAGCAAATGAAGTTTTAAAACTTAATGGACTGCATTCAAGACCAATCACACAAGTGACCACATATTTATACTAGAGTTTGCCTTGTTCGGTAATATAAATTTTCCAAAGAAAAAAAAATCTGAAAAAAGGTAAAAGAATTTATTCTTTTTTTTTCAAGAAGACAATAATATATACTATCAATAAAGAATTAATTGATTCATTCTTAATAAACAAGACACTTTTGTTAAAATCAATGGGATAAATCTATAGAGGATGAAGTTCAATATCATTGCATGGTTTTACTCTCATAGTTTAAGCTTTTAAATTAAATAATTAATTGGCATTGATATCAAATAATAAGGTCTTGACAATTCCACGGGCGTGTTTTTTCTGTCACGATTGGACAAGAATAAAGTGTGACCATCCCTATCATAAAAGTCAGCTAATCGTGACCTCTTTTAAATTCGATTATTTTTTAGGCATGCCTGTCTCTATCAGGATCCAACAACGGAAGTACAAAAGTAGAAAAATAACTTCATAAATAAATTGCACTTTTTAAGATTGCTGGTCCCTTATTGTTATAAGAAATAGTGGATGCAGTTAGTAGCCATATCGAATCCAAACTTTGTCATGGTTTGTGATGTAACTTAAGACTTATTGTCGTGGAATATTCATTTCTTCGCTAGCCTCAATTCACATGGGAGAAGCTTAGCCTACAAAATTTGCATGGACAACAAAAGCTTCTAGGCCACTTTCAAGGCTTCAAAGCCTCTTCTGGTTTTTTCTTTGAGAGAAAAAAATTATAAAAGATAACGAAGCCAACATCAATCTTTTATGTCAATTCATTATTAATTTTTTCAACCAAGGAAAGTACATTGCAAGCAAACATTTATGAAAATGACAATAAGATTAATTAAAGATGGTCGATACATATACACACATAAATAGTGTTTCTAATAAGTCCGTACATGTACAAACTGTACAATTGGTGGCATAATTGAAGATGGTATCTGATCTTTATTGTCAAGTTTGTTAAACCCAAATAAGTTGGATAACAAACTTAATTTTTAGTTACATATAGCTTTTGAACCTTTCTTTTAGTGATAATGTTTTGTGTGAACCAAGAAATTGGTGTGTTAAAGTTCGTCATTGATGTTGCAACCCGTCCATGTTTTTTGAATAGTTAAACTTGGTATAAACTAATACTTTATTTGATTATAGAGATTTTGATATTTTAATATGGTCCGAAGTTTTTGCTAAATTTAGTGTCTTTTATGTGTGGACTAATTATTTAACCTAAGCGCAAATTAAAGGTGAATAGAGGTAGCAGAAGCCAACTTTTGTGGTGCTAGATCACAAATCTTTCACCGTTTTCGAATCTAATCCATTCATATAGAATAATCATTTAATTTAAAAGTTCTATGTTATTCTTCTTTTTTTTTTAAATGTGATTAAATAAATGATTCTTTTTTTTTTTTTTAAGATTACAATATGAATAAAGCGTTTAAGAAAACTCTAGAACACCATCCTAGCCAAGACATTTTCCCATTTCCCAGGCCAACATTTTCATGTAAATATCGTTCCACTTGCCAATTAACCTACTAACCATGCCCAACACTCACACTCTCTCTCACTCACTCGATAAATAAATGGCACTTATCATATTGATATTTTTGTCCTTTATTGCTATAAATTTAAAACAAAAGAGAAGCAATATTCATCCGTTCATTGCCAAGTAGGGAGTCCGGAATAGATGTTTTATATATTAGTAGTAGCCGTAGCGAATCCAGACTTGCTTTCTCACATGTTATGTAACTCAAACTTGCACATTAATTATTTCAAGCGCCAGCCAAGCCAACATATTCATCTAACCAGAGATGGCCAAGATTAGATGATCATTTTGTTTCAAAAAAGTCATAAAAGTATTTACTGTAATAATATTTTAAAAATAATGTTAATCTTATAAATTTTATATACAAACTAATGTGTATAAGATAATTAAAGTACTAAATATACAAAATCGACTCACTTAATAAAAAATGATGATATATAAATAAATAAGTGATGCTACGTCCGTTTATATCCATAAATTAAATTGTACACAAAATTTAGTATTTTTTTAATTTGATAGAATCATCTCAAAATTTATTGATCTTTTTAATTTTTTGTTTTACGCTTATTAATTATCTAACAAAAGGGTAATTTTCCTTCTCTTCCATAGATTCTGCTAGAACACATGCAAGCACAAGCAGATTATAAATTTATACTGGTTCAAAATCCAGAGAGACCTTTTCTGGAAATTATAAAACGTGTCTCCAAAATTCTGAAAATTGTTCTAAATATATATTCCTAATTTTTTCCAGTAAAATTCTGAAAATCTATATATGCATGCACTGTTGCTTTACCTCTAATAACTAATATGTTCCATCCATTTGCGGTCGGCCAGCTTTCATGTCTTTATTTTATAATTAAAATTGTCAGATTCAAGCAATAATAATAACAATATAATAATAGTAATAATAATATATGTGAGGGCATTCAAGTGATTATTGTCAACCAAGGGCGCAATTTCTTGGCTCTTATTATGTTAGTGACACGGGAACCAAGATTGCTAATTCATTGGTTAAATTTCTTGTATTTCAATCTGTCTAAGAGTTTTTAGCTTGTGCATGGTAATTTTTTTTTTAAATGTTTGAATTTGTTCCATTGAAGAAATTTGCATGGTACTTTGTAGCGTTAACAGAGAAGTTTTTTTCACTCCTTATATAAAACTATGCCAGGTAAGCCCATTCATCTGATCAAAATGGCAAAGTTTATGATGATCATTTTTCTTGTTCGTTTGCTTCTCGGAGCCAGTCACCGCAATACCGACGCCTTTAAACAAGTTAAAGATGATGCTGCCGCCCCGAGTTCTGGTTACAGAAGATGCAAGAGGCCCCGTGCCTCCTTCTGGGCCATCTGGCTGCACAACAGTTCTGGTGAAGGAAGGACATTGTGACGGAAAGCCCGGGTGACAACAAGAGAGTTATGCTAATCTGCAGAAACAGGGGAAAGTTTAGACCATTTGCAATGCTTATTTCATTTCTGAAAATCTTAATTTTTGTCGCCAATATTAGCAATTAGAGTTACTGATGAGGTTGTGTATAAGTAGCTCTTGAGAGTTTCAAACAAGAAGGTACATCCCTGAGCTTCAGTGGTCTTTCCCCTGATACAAGTTGTCGTACGCAGCTTATATTGTTGTTGCTTGATGTTCTTTAAAAAACCTAGGGGACTGCTTCACGTGTAAAGACCAATCAATCAGGTAACCACAAATTAAGGTGATCAATAGCGGTAGCGAACACAAACCTTGTCTTGCTATGACGTACAAGTCTTACACGGTTCTCGCACTAGCACGCTCACCCCGTTCACCTAAAACAATCATTTAATTTAATTTAAAAGCGTTTAAGCTATTCATCTTCTAGCTAGGCAGGTACTTCAAAGAATGATATAATATTATTATTAGAATTTAAAGAGGTAGAGAGTCGGTGGGCTGTCTTCAACTCTTGATAGTCGGCTGGAATGGATTCCTATTGCCTACCATGTGATGTGAACGTGCCAAAACACTGAGTTCGCTGTTTTATTTGATCCGAACCACTGCAATCGTTGAAAAAATTTAATTTGTTTAAGAAAAGAAATATATATATATATATATCCGTTTTTTTAAGATCATTGATAATTAAGGGTTAAGTAAGAATTGCATATTATATATAATAATATTAGACTTACAATCTACATATAACTTAAATTCTATGACCTGATATGATAGTTTACCTGATAAAATCATATTGAAGATATAACTTTTCTTATTCTTTTTTATTTTTTTCTCCTCTAGTGAATTTTATTGAGATTACTATATTAGGTTATAAAGTTTGGATTGTATGTAGATTGTAAGTCTAGTACTACTATATTGATATACAATATAGTCGGCTGGACTGGATGCCTATTGCCTACCATGTGATGTGAACGTGCCAAAACACTGAGTTCATTGTTTTATAGGATCCGAACCACTGCAATCGTTGAAAAAATTTAATTTATTTAAGAAAAGAAATATATATATCCGTTTTTTTAAGATCATTGATAATTAAGGGTTAAGTAAGAGTCGTATATTATATACAATAATATTATACTTACAATCTACATATAACTTAAATTCTATGACCTAATATGATAGATTACCTGATAAAATCGTATTGGAGATGTAACTTTTCTCATTCTTTTTTGTTTTTTTCTCCTCTAGTGAATTTTATTGGGATTACTATATCAGGTTGTAAAGTTTCAATTATATGTAGGTTGTAAGTCTAGCACTACTATATTGTATAATCTTATTCATGTGTTTGATAATTACTTTATATTTGCATTCACTTTCGTGGTCCATTAACTAATAATATAAATATGATATTAAACTATGCAGAGTAAATAAGTTGTGTGAAAAATATACTTTATACATTCTATTTTTATGATAAGAAATATCACTGTTAATACGAATGTTAGAATGTTAAATAACTATTTGATTTCTAGCTAAATTGGGGTCCAAGAAGGCAACAAATTTTGGCATTTGGACCAAATACTTCAAAAGATGGTAGTTGTTAGCTTCAGTAATGGTCAGTTGCTTGATTTGTCATTTATGGCTTGGTAATGGTGATAGGTGTAGCAGAGGTGGTTTGGTGAAGGTGCTGATGGTTTGTTCAATATACAACGACAACTACCATTTTCAGAACAACTCTACAACATGTGAACTTTAAAATGAACCAGAAACAACTAATACTTGTAATTAAATATTGAATGACCCGAATATTGCAAGCACATGATTAGCAATCCAAATCCAATGGCCATTTTATCTTTTTGAGTCGGAGTCGTCACTTATTGAGTTGGAATTTGAAATAGGTTGCTTTCAATTCCCTTCCCATGTAAAAGCAGATTGTGAGAAATACTTGGTTCAAACTTGAAATAGACCGTCCAAACACTCAGTTTACGATTCAATTATTCATCGCTTAGAAAATATAATAAAAGAAAACAAAGTGAAAGCAAGAAGTCTTTTTGGATGAGTGGGAAAGGGAAGGCAACCTGATGATCCCATTTTATCTTTTTGCTTTTTGGCAACGCATGCAGTTTCTTGAGTTACGACAAATTAGACTTCCAAGAATTTCAATTACAGCTAAGCCAATCCACTAATCTCGGGATAGCAAAACGCCACAAAGATTAATATATTGGATATATATAATTTATAAAATTTTTAAATTAATATGTATAATGATAAAATTTGTTTTTTATCAGTCAATATCTAAAAACAGTTAACTCGGGATCAGTTAATTTTATCATTTTTAAGGGATTCAAAAGCAAATATCCCTTTAAACAAGTCAACTATTACGGAATGCTTATCCAACTATCTTAATTTATTCACACTTGTCCATTTTTGAGAATGTTCAATTAATCAAGTGTGCAAACATTTGGCGGTTTATCGTTGTACTTATTATGGTATTCGACAATGACATAAGCGAAGTCATCCATGATTTAGATATATTAGGATCAGATATGGATAGTGACTAACTGAAATATAATAATGTAGTAGTTCGAAAGTGTTTTATCGGTGGAGAAAGCTTGGTAGGACCGAAGTCGTAACAGGATAAACTATAGTGGATAAATTGGCAATGGGTACATATCATAGATGAAAATAAGTGGTTGATATTAGCATTAGCTTACAAAATTTGCAACGTTGGAGATGGCAACCGAAGACGCAGTTAAATTTTAGCTAGGCGGCCAACGAGAAAAACGGCCTTTTGACGTGGATGACAATTATATTTGTTCTTATTAAATAATGCCTTCTTTCACTAAAGTTAAGAAAAAGTTGAAATTCTGTCTATAAATAGAAAAACTTGACGATTCTTCTGAGATCATCAAACAACAATAAGCAAAAGGGTTCATACATGTCCATAATCAAAGGAGCCGTCTATGCCGCCATATCTTACATGGCTTGTTCTCTTAATGCCCTGCTTTGGTTTTCTTTTGCTTTCTGTAATAACGAGATTCATGTCACACAAAACTTTGCAGGCAAACCAATTCAGCCGATCAGGATGGGAAAGATTATGATCATATTTTTCTTGTTGGTTTTGTGCTCTGAGCCTGTTGCAGCAATGCCAAGGCCCTTAAGAAAGATGATGATGATGATGATGCCTCGAGTTCTGGTTGCTAAAGATGCAAGAGGTCCCGTGCCACCTTCTGGGCCGTCTCCCTGTACAACAATCCCAGGCGGTAAGGGACATTGTGGTGGAAATTAAGCACGGTTTAGAGTGAAAGAGCCAGCAATCACTGCGTTTGTTATAATATTTAAGTGCTTGAATAATTTGCGATTTCAAGCTGTATTGTTGTGTGGTTTCATCATCACTATGTTCTGCCTCAAACCTAGGCTTGAAAGCTTTACTGTTGTTGTTTAATCGATGTTGTGGTGGTTTCATTATCGTCAATAGTATCTGTCTTAGCCAAATTTAGTTAACATTAAAAAATTTCATGACAAAAACACTCTTATAAACTAATAATGTATTGCATGCTTTCTACTAATTAAATCATTCAATTCTTCAAATCAAAAGTTAATTAAAGAATTGCTTAAACAACGAAAGCATGTAAGCAGTTAAGATATCCTTTAATAACCAACTTTTTGTCTCTCTCAATATAATAATCTTTAAGCTTAAGCAGCTTTCGCTAATCCTGAAAAGCCAACTCTTGCCCCTCTCAATAATATAATAATCTTAAGCTTAAGCACCTTTCGCTAATCCTGCATGCATGCTTTCTACTAATTCAATCATTCAGTTATTTAAATCAAAAGTTGATTAGAGAATTCTGATCAAGTTTTTCTTTATTCAAAACATTCAGAATTATATTATAGAATCCAGGATAGCGAAAGGTGCTTAAGCTTAAGACTATTATATTATTGAGAGAGATTGATCAAGTAAGCGAGGTGAGGTAAGCACTAGAAAACTGCACATAGATGGCCGTTTTGAACTGTCACAAAGTAGATTTTTGACATATTCAAAGTAACATATATGATCATGTTAAATATTGTGCTCTTGGCATTTTGGAAATTATAATAAGTTTTTGATAATTTGCCACTGTCATAAAATTGAAAATATAGAAAAAAAATGAGTTTGCTGACTGTTTTAGCTTTTTCATGGTGTCTAACTATCAAATAGCATACTTATATAGATAAAATAAATTTAAATTTTGTGATACTTGTTAACTTCGTAGCGTTTAATTATCTAATATCATGAAAAATTAGGGAAATAAAAAATTAAACTGGAAGACTATGATAGTGGAAAACCGTCAAGTAGGATGAAGTTTGAAAAAAAAAAACAAATTAGCTTTATTCATAAAACGGAAATGTATAATACGTAAATTTAGTAATATATGCATAAATAAAAAATGGAAGTCAATACTAAATGAAAGAGTTATCAACTACAAGATTATATATACTATGCTTACGAGGACAATTATATTAAGCGCATAGAAATAAAAAGAAATAATAACATTGTTGTATTATCAATCCAAACCCTGCCATGACAAAAGAACTAAAATAATAGATAAGTTGCATTTAAAATAGAATACTACAAAATACTGTTGGATGTACAATCAAAATCCGACGTCAGCTAGACATGGGGAGGATCATGGGTATGTAAGTATGAACAATATCTCCATTAGTATGAGGCCTTTTAGGTAGAATCCAAAAATAAATTCATAAAAGCTTAGCCTAAAGTGAAAAATATCATACCAATATGAAGTTTTGGGAGGGTTATAGTCCTAACAAGTTGTATCAGAGCTATGCCACCAACTTAGCCAGGAGAACATATGGAGGAAATTCTTAAAATATGTACTAATGTCTTTATACAGGAGGCAAAACTTATGAGATTTATGTCACACAGAACACAGGAAAACCATTTCAGCCGATCAGGATGGGAAAGATTATGATCGTATTACTCTTGCTGGTACTTTTGTACTCTGAGCCCGTTGAAGCAATGCCGAGGCCTTTAAAAGAGATGATGATGATGCTACCGCGAGTTCTGGCTGCAAAAGATGAGAGAGCCCCTGTGCCACCTTTCTGGACGTCTCGCCGTACAACAATCCCAGGCAAGGGAGGACATTGCGGCAGAAATAAAGCACGGGTGAGAGTGAAAGAGCCAGCAGTCACTACGTTTGTTTTTAATATTAAGTTCCTGAATAATTTTTGATTTCTGGCTCTAGGCATGGAAGCTGTCAACTTTTCTTGTTGTTTTTTAATCGATGTTGTGGTGGTTTCATTTTCGTCAACGGTATATATCTCAGCCAAATTTTTCTTGATTTGAATCTGCAAATGTATATTGCTGGAACACTTGTAATATCTTGACACATTGCATTTCATTTCTAAAAACCTCGGACGCATGTTTTTTCCAACCTTAGCAGCCATACTTGTTATCAATTTATTTATAAGTGCTTGATAATTTGTGATTCCAGGGACTATAGCTTTAAATTTAATACGTTGTTTGGCTTAACAAGATTGGGCTCGCTGCTGCCTTGCACTGTTAGCTGTATAATTCTGACTCAAAATTGGCTATTTAGGGCTCCTTTTCTTCTTGAATGAACTCCATGGCTGCCTTCACTGAGTTTTAGAGTGGCAGAGAATGTGTTGGATAGACTATATTTATTGGCTCATCTTCAATATGGTTGTATTGCTCGATTTTTATGCATTCAGGATCTTCAACAATATCTGTCTGAGCCAAATTGTTGATTTGAATCTGCATATGGCAGGATATGGTTTAATGGAATGAACTAACATCCAAAAACTATTCCAACCTAGCTCCATATATGGTAACCTGAGTTGGAATTGTAGTGGACAAGAAGAATTTTTGCTCGTGCAGTAATGATCAAATAACAATGGTAACACTGCTTGGTTTTATTGGTTTAATGTCACTGCGCCTGAATGTAATTCTGAAAACAAATGTTGGTAAAGAATAGAGAAATAGAAACTTGCATTTGTACATGCTCCTTCTGTGATAGCGTTCTTCCTTATCCTTAAAACATTTTGTGAGTGTGGTCTTCCCTGTGCATGTAGTGCTATATTTGTCGTAACTTTCTTTGTTAACAGAGCTTCTTTTGCAAGAGCGGTCTTCCCCTTCCATAGAGCTTTTATAAAGGCCATTTACTCTCTCCCTAGAGCTACTTTTATTAGTGTGTTCTTCGCTACACACACACACACACACACACACACACACACACACACACAGCTTTTATAAAGGCCATTTACTCTCTCCCTAGAGCTACTTTTATTAGTGTGTTCTTCGCTACACACACACACACACACACACACACACACACACACACACACACACACACACACACACACACACACACACACACACACACACACACACACACACACACACCACACACACACACACACACACACACACACACACACACACACACACACACACACACACACACACCAAACCATATCATTGACACATATATGCACTCATTTCATATAAGCCTTTCTTAGGCTATTCACATCACACATACACATATGCTCGTACTTCATTTTCACATAACGTTAGGGACACATAAATTACATATTATCACACGTGTACACAATTATCACATATAGTCACAAGTGTACACATATATATCACATATTGTCACAAGTGCACACACATATCACATATTATCAAATGTGCACACATATATCACATATAGTCACAAGTGTTCACATATGTGCTTGTTTCATTCGCATATTCACTTATCTTGTTTCAATGTAACCTTGGAGACATATAACACATATTATCACAAATCTGAAGCTAATCCGACAATCTGGATGATATTAGGCCAATACTATGGTTCAAATCTCCGCTCAATCATTCAATCACAATTCTCACATATGGCGCTTTGTATTGTGTGTGACACTTTGCAGTCCTCCATGACCCTCAAGAGGTTGCCCCCACAACAATTTCAAGAGGAGGCTCTCATGCATCAATCACACAATGAGCATTTAGTATCCCAAGGTTTTAGCATGCAATTCACTTTCATAACACTTTACAATTCAGTTCATGCCTTCATATATTGAATTCACAATCACAAATCACATAAGATCTTAGGGATACATAACACATATTATCAAAATCCGAGGTTAGTTCGACAATCCGGGTGATACCGGGCTCATACTACCAAATCCTTTGCAAGGAAACACATGGTCCAAACCTCCCCTCATTCACTCATTCATAAAGAGTCGCATGTGGCATTTTACGGTCTCAATAACCTTCAAGAGGTGGCCTCCATGCCAATCAATCATAATGGTATAAAATCACTCATAATAGTCTAAACCTCCTCTTATTCAATCAATCCCAAATGACATGCACGTGACATTTTGTATTGTGTGTGACACTTTGCAGTCCTTCATGACCCTCATAGGTGGCTCCCACACAATTTTAAGAGATGGCCCCCGTGAAATTGCTCATAACAGTCTACATGTGGCACTTTGTGGTTTTTGAAACCTTCAAGAGGTGGCCCCCATGCTATCATTTACACAATTAGAGCTTAGAGTCCCCAAGACAATGGGCACGAACCATCATTTTCATAGTTTTTGACATATCATTTTCATATTCACAAGTTTCATGCCATCACATATAAAAGCCTTATACCCATTTCTAGGCTATCATAAATTAAAGCCTTAAGCAAAATTCTGAAAAATCATGTCTCAAAGCCATAGACACAATTTCATGTTGTTCATATATCAAACCATAGTTACAATCCCATAAAATCGCATATCAAAATCATGGCACAATTTCATAGGCATAATTTAATGCTATCACCTATTAACATCATAAGGATAATTCAATGCTAGCACATATTCACATTCACAGGCATAATTAAATTCTATCACCTATCCAAAATCATAGACATAATTCAATGTCATTACATACTCAAAATCATAAGACTTCTTTAACACATCATAGTTCAATTCATTGGTTCACATTTCCATCCCATAACATAAGCTCAGAGTCCAATTTCTATCCATCACAAACACAACAATGTAATTATCATAACATTAACATTTAACAACCTCTCATTACACAAATACCACATATAACATTACAATAAGTTTATTTGTTCTCAAAATATTTAGCCTACTTACCTGATTCTCTTCATCGTAAATCTTGATTTTCACCTAGAAATCATGACATTCCTTAACTTCAATAACAATCCAACAATGTACATATAATAAGTTGAGAAATTGTAGTAGGAGGAAACTTGTCCCAATCCTCACCAAATTTCGTGGAGATTAAATACACACACATGTACAATGTTCCATGAAATTTATGGAATCAAAATAAGGCTATGTGCCGCTTGAAACCCCTTAGTTTTGTTCACACAAAAATCTTGCCTATAGGCTTCTTAACTGAGCAGTACCACTTTGAAGAATTTTGTACAATTATACAATAATCAAATATTTATCAAATTTTTTTTATCTAGTAATAGACATACATAAAAGACATCTCACCAAAAATTACTATTTTCTACTGGATTTAGTTTAGTCCAAAGTAATTTATTTCATATACTTTGTATGAAAATTGACATTCTCAGTGTTATAAGTCCAACTTTGAAAAATTATAACAATTCATACAAAACTCAAAAAATAATGAAAATTTTTTGTCCAATAGAAAACTTGTTCAAGGGTTTTCATATAAAAAATCAAGAGGTTTTGTGAAGATTGGTCCCTCAATTAAAATTTGTTCCCCATGCTCTGTTCTAAAATAGGGGAATTCCAATTTCGGTTCCTCAATTTCAAAAATTCACTATAATTCACGCACTATGAATTTTCAAGTGATTCAAAATTCTATAAAATCCTTGATGTGTCTAGTTTAACATAAAAATTTCAAAACCAACAAAAAACCATAAAAGTTATGGGAATTTTCGTACCCCATATTGCTCAGTATTAAAACTCTGCAAAATTCAAACTCTATCACCATTCCTATCCTCCTATCATCATCCAACATTCCTAATTCTTTCACAAGTCATATAAAATCATGTTTTCCAACACATCTCATGATATAAAAACATAATAAATCACTGTCCAACCTTATAATTCATAGCAATATCTCATGATTATAAGCTAAAAAATGGAAGAAGGGAGTAGTGTCTACCTTTTCTACTTCAAGAGCCTTCAAATTCCTTCTTGAATCATTGACCAAATTGAGGGAAAAAGTGTGAGAGAAGGGCTGGCACTTTAGAGGAAAAAGCGAAAGAAAATGAATTCTCTACAGTCTACCCCTACCCCCATATATATAGATAAACATGCAAGGATAATTGTCACACTCCCAATACCGTACATATAGAGTGTAACATTTAAACAATCATTTAATAGTGAACTCTGTCATTTCTTTTAAAATCTTATTAAGCATTATCCATACAGAGTTCCTAGTCACAACCACAACATATCGATATATATACATACACACACACACATTTAAAATCAAAAGAATTTCTACAGTATGGTCATGTTAATATATGACAGCGGTCTGTGGTTGTCAAGAGAACTCCGTCAGTATTGCCAAAAGTCCTCCATCTAGCTCTCAGTCTACTGATCACCTGAGGCATACAATAAGCTTAGTAAGTAAAACTTAGTAAGTAAGCTAAGTGAATATACAACAATGTTCAATAATAACAAAATTTAGTATACAGTATGAGTACTGTTCATTTCTTAGTACACAAGCATAAGATAACTTATTGAAGAAGAAATGATCGAGAAATCACTTGTAACCATTTCTATGTGCCAACTTGGCACTCTTACACCATATGAGTGGTGCACCTGCGCCAACTCTTTATCTGACTAGTTTCATATCGGTTACATCTGTGCTTCTATGCCACATATATTGCGCTCCTGCGCCAATTTTCTCTCTAGACCTTTGTAGGTCGATTCACTCTCATGTAAGTGAGTTCACATTTCTCAATTCATCACATCCTTATGTACAATCATAATCACATAATTTATTCACACTTGAGCTTCTTTAAGCTAGACACTTTATTCATATGGATATCCATACACATACACACATTTTCCTTCAATGTACATTAAGGACTCACATACAATACCATACTCGGTACTGTATTAATGACACATACTATGTCTATATCACATAATAAGGAAGCTTCCATAGTATGAGTTACAGTCACTTAGGAAATAAGGCTCTCTAATCAAGGTAGGACTTCTTATATCATAGTCATATTACACTTATATGGGCCCATATCACATAGCCACCTAGGCATTCGTAGGTAAGGCATCGTCGCAGTGAGTACTTATCACATTCTCACATTGCACGAATACGCCATCACCTATAAGTGACAGCCATATAGTCCTACTGGACTCTATCCTGCCACACAAAATAGTACAGATACACATAGATGCCTACACTTGAAATAGCCCAAGGCTAGTCTGACAATCTGGGCGATACCGGACCCATGCTACTGAATCTCGTATACAGAAACACATGGTCCAGACCTCCCCTTAAGCTATGAGAGCTAGGTTTTGGCATACCAATCACATTTCACAATTCATAATCAATCACATAAAAGAAGCTCTATATTAAGCTTCTAGTATAATCACCATATATCCCAATTCAAGCATCAAAGTGCTAACATTTAACAGTGCCACAATATACAATATCACATACAGTGTAACACAATTTACTGTTGCCCAAGAATAGTTAGCTTACTTACCTTATTCAGCTCCTTCGTCGATGCTTGTTTTTAACTAAAAACAACAAAAAATTATTTTAAGAGTTACCATACATATTGGTGAAATAATTCCCCTTTTTGGCTCTATTTCTATACATACTCATCAAACAATTTATAACAAACAATTTTCTATTCCAAAATCCGCACAAATATGTAGACAACTTTTACACTCATATAACATGTCTCCCTAAAATTTTTAAAGCCCAATAAGGTCATATGTCCACTCAAAATAACTTAATTCATTAACTTAAAAATTCTATCAATGCATTCATTTCACTGAGTAGTAGAGCCTTCAAAATTTATAGGAATTGCAATACTACTCAAATAACTACAAAATTTTGCAGGCTGGTATATAACACATATAAATACATCCATACAAAAAATCATGGCTTTACAAGGGTTTAAGTCATTCAAACCCAATTGTTTCTAGCTACCCTGTTTTAAAAACTAAAAGTTTCAGTTTTATTAAGTCAACTTTAAAAATTTATAGCAATTCATACAGAGCTTCAATCTCAGTGAAAATTTACAGTCTCATAAATAACATGTAGAAGAACTTGCATACCCAGGTAATTTTACGAAGATTTAGACCTTTAACCAAATTCGTTTTCCCTTACTCTGTTCTAAGACAGGAAAAATGTGAAATTCCATACTAGAAGTTCAAAAATTCACTACAATTCACATACTTTGAATTTTTTAGTGAATCTAATTTCTATATACTCTTGGACATGTTTATTTTCATCAATAAAATTTTCAGAACCAGAAAACATTTCCCTAATTTTTAGGAATTTTCGAAATAGGTACTGTTCAATGTAAAAATACTGCAGAATTTGGACTAAACTCTCACTTCTAGCTTTGTATCATCATCCCTTTACTTAGATACCTTCACATCTTATTCAAATTCACATTTCCACACAATTTTCACCATACCAAATAATTCTCATACTCACATCACAAGCCAAGGGAATTCTTGCAAATATATACACAATAAAACTAGAATTCTAAAGAAGAGGTGAGTTCTTACTACTTCCTTCATTTCTTCTCCTTCCTTTCCTTGAGTTCTTGGTGGTTTTTTTGAAGGAAAAATAGAGAGAGCAATGGCTGGAACGTGTGAGTTGAGGAGCAAAAATGAAAGAATTCTAGAATTCTCTCCCTTTTATAGACAAACATTAGGCCAAAATACTTAGTCCTCCCTCTTCCCATTCTTTCAATTAAGTCCATTATTCCTTTATATATTTATTACACTACAATTGAAATACATCACATGTACATTAATCCATATTAATACATATGTATTTATTATACATCATGCCATGTACACTAGAAATTTAGGATGTTACAATAATTTTGTTCAGTCCTCAACTTCCTTGGTGTTTCATTTAGACCGTCCAATAATTTAATTCATTTCATACTCTTAGGCATACACACGTATACAATAATATAGATGTTGTGATATATTAGTTTATAATCATTTGCAAAATTTAGGATGTCACAGATATGTTTGTTTATGTTTTATTTTAATGAATAAATTGAAATGTGTCAAAAAATTGAATTGAAATGTGCATAAAAACTAATAGTTTTACATGTATATCCCTATTTATATATATTATTTCAACTTCTGATTTTATTTCACATAGTAAAAATATTTGCATACCAAAATTTATTATGAACTTAATTTTTTTAAATGTGTATAATTGGATAAAGAATTTATTTTTTCTAAAAAAAATTTATATAAAATAAGCTAAATGACCATAAAATAACTTTAAAAATAATAGGAAGTCATACTATAAAATTATAAATAAATAATATTCCAAAATTAAATATTAGGCTTTGTTAGATTGATGATAAATGAATTTTATAAGGATATATAAGAGAACGACAAAAGTAATAAATGATTCTGACATTTACATTTAGATACAAGCTAAAAGTTTTAGCTTTTTCATTCATATGATTTTTTTTTTTGAAATCAGAATACGTCTGAATTAAACTGAAACCTAAATAAGCTTGAATATAAAAATCTAAATGATATGTTTGTTTTTTATTTTCATATCTGAATTAAAATGTTTGAAAACTAATGATTATATACATATATCCCTATTTATATATATTATTTTTACTTTTGATTTTATTTTACATAGTAAAAATATTTGCATATCAAATTTATTATGAACTTAATTTATTAAAAAGTGTATAATTGGGTAAAAAATTTAACTTTTTCTAAAAGAATTTGATATATAAATAAGTTAAATAGCCATAAAATAATTTTAAAAACTAGATAACCATAATATAAAATTAGAAATAAATAATAATATTTCAAAATAAAAATATTAGGCTATGTACAAATTAATCATAAATGAATTTTATAAGGGTATTTAAGAGAATTCGTAGAGTAATAAATAATTCAGATATTTGTGTCTAGCTAAATCAGTTCACATGAAATTGTCTTAGATTTTAAGTCAAAAGAACAAATATTATGAAAATATCTGAAGCCTGAAAATAAGTTACATTCATACTTTAGACGAAAAGACAATCAGCCCTAATTTTGGTTATTTCTTTAATTTCCCCATAATATGATAACTTTCTTAATAACTATGTAAATATATATAAAAATTTTTGAGAGAGATTATTTATTAATTAACTTCCATCTACAACAGAATCATGATGGTCATGTCGCAATACCCTTGCTACAAAGCTTCGAAGGATGGTGGCCAAAAGGAGAATCATTAGTGTAACTACAATTAATTCGTAATAGGCAACAGTAAAGACAAGAAGAGTATCCTGCCTTCAGCTTGCTTTTGCTCATCATTTTCTTAATCTAATTACAGGCTTTGCTTAATTGGAGAGTGACTATTACTGGCTCTACGATGATCAAAATTAGACATGTAAAAAGAGTTGGGCCGAGTACGAGTACGATATGGTCTAGTACGAAATCTTACAATACAAGTATGGCATGAACACGAATACTATAGCGGCACGGTACAATATGGAATGAGGATTGGACTGAACTGGGTTTAAAAGTTTGACATGATAGGTCAAACAGGCACGAAGCTTGGATCGTGCCAAGCACGAAGTACGATAAGTATGAATGGGCACGAATGAGCATGATTACTTTTTTAATTCATTTAATAAAATAAGTCCGTTTTGAATTAAAAGAAATAAATCATTGGATCTGGATGAATATATTAAGGGACTAAGTTGCTTTATTATAATGTTACAGCAATTAAAAGTCAAGTGAAATTGATTTTCTTTTCTTACTTTCTATTTATCTTACATGCCTTCTACATTCTTAGTTTTCATAGTCCTACACTCCTATTTCATTCATTCCCATAAATGTCTATCTCTTTCTACTCTAACTCATATAATAAACCCATTTTCAATTAAAAGAAATGATAAAAAGTAGTATCAACTATAATGAAGGTTTTTTTTTACTACATTTAAAGAATTATACTTTTAGTTCAAATTATTAATAAAGAATTCAAATTTTTTATAAGGAATTGACTAGTATATTTGTACTTGTTTAAATAAAATTTTAAGATTTTTACTTTTAATAAGGCAAATAAAATAATTTTTAACTCAAGATAGTAATAATTAATAAAAATAGTTTAAAAATTGTTGTTTATAAATTCTTAAAAAATTTAGGTTATTAAAAAATTCGATTTGATTTTAAAGATAAGTCTATTTTCCTTAAAAGATATATTTAGGTCTCCTAAATAAGGGTTTAATTAGTCTTTTTATGATATACGTGTCTTTTCAATAAAAATTTAAAAGTTAAAGAAAAAAAAAGAAATTGTACATAATTTTGACCCATTCGGGCCAAGTACGAAAGGGCACAGTCCTAGGCATGATATGATCCATTTGGACCAGGCCTTATAGACTATATCGGGCTTACATAATTTTTTAATGCTAGGTATGATACGGCCTGAAATACTGCTCATACTAGGCCAATTACAGTACGAATAGTGCTATGGACCTAAAATTTTTTGGCCGTGTTGGCATAGTACGATACGTTTTACATGTCTAGTCAAAATGCTTCAATAGCTTTTGCCACGTCGTGCTTAACATTTATTATCTATTATTTTAAATTGAATAATTCTACATGTATAGAGATAACTTTATGTTTATTTCTACCCTTGCTCATGTATTTATTCATAACTTGAAAATTTGACCCTTAAATTAATGCAATATCAGGTAAGATTTAATAATGGATAGCACATGTTAAGAAATTAAAAAAATTTAAATAATAATATAATTTTATTATTTTAAGAAGTCAAATTCACTTGTTAAGATGAAAACATCTACAAAGGTGAGGTGTTTACTAAGCTCTCTGTTTTAAACATTTGGCGGGCTATGAATACTTTACTAAATATCAACATGTTACCTTTTAAAAATTTGATAGCAATAATTTTATATTTTTCTTGGATATTAAAACAAATTAAAAATTTTAAATAAATCTTAAATTTTCTTTGACACGGCTCTTATAATGTCATGTACCATAGGCACCGTTAGCCAGGGCCGCAAAACATAAACTGAGCAGAGATTTTTAAAAATTTTTATTTTATTATTATTATTTTTTTAAATCAATCTGACTGTCAATATGACGAGGAAATCAAAATCCTTTGAGAACTTGGTAATCCTAATTAAAAGATTTGCATTAATTACGTCAAGAAACTTCGGAGAGTTATATGACTTTGCATATCGAAAAAGAGAACAACGTCGAATCCTCTATAAGGATTTTGTTGTCTGAAGCTTATTTATATATAGACTCTAAAGTTCTCTCTTCATTGACAACTATGTATGAATTTTCAAATCTTTGTCTGTTCTTCTTTCTGTAATGTCCAGCTTTTGTAAGTTCAATGATCGATAGAGAATTCAACTGCCTCAGCTTGTTCTTCTGATTATGCGGCACCATTGATCCTGACCTCGGGATGAAATTTCTCAATGAATCAGCTGATGAAACAATTTGCTTTTCTCAATCAAGATGCTAATCAGAGAATATGCATTAGCTAGAATCAAGAAGTTGATGCTTGAAGTTATGCATACTTTGAGAATCGTATTCAGGTATTTGATTGTCACTAAACCTGCAGGAAGACCTATCATATTACTTTTGTACTAGAGAAGGGCTCGAAGTATCTGTACCTGGTGCATTATGCAGATGAATATTTTCTGAATTGTGGAGATTGCCGATGACAAGTGTTGAAATTATATGTTCTAGGATTAGAGAAAGCTCAAATACTAGAGCTCATCTATGCTCTTTACACCTGCAGGTTTCTCATTGTATATTTCAGAAACCTCACGGGATTTGTAATTTTGTATAGTATTTTGAGCAATTTGGACTTCAAAAGAAAAAACCAATATTTCCTTTTCTAAAAATTGTTAAATAAAAAAATAACTATATATGTTCGCATTTATGTTTCTAGTGTTGCTAAGAAATATATTTTAGAAAATACAAGGTGTTATACAGGTCAGAACGTTGACGGTTTCTTACAAATATTGGGATAGAAGACCCTTTTTATGAGCTTACGGATTTCTTTTTGAGTATTTTATTATGGGGACTTTCCATACTCAGCATCATCGTAATTTAACAAAGCTTGTGTTAAACATACAAAATTTTGGTCCAATAGCAAAGGGTCCTGCAAGGCAGTCCCCAGTTGGGCCATTTATTCATGAAATTATTTATGTAGCACAAGCTCCTTGTTGTTGGCTTAGATTATTTGTGTGTACTTTCTCTTGGTTGGAGCCAGGAGTTTGTGCCACAATTTGCTTTAACCCTTTCGGGGCAGTCCAATTTGTTTGTAATATTGGTCGCATTTCTTAACCGATTAATGTTTTTCTTTTTCAACAATAACGTTGTTTTTTCTTTTCGAGTACCTTTACAATGACTTTTTTTTTTTTTTTTTTGGTTTCGGTTGTTTCTTGGTTATGTGTCTTTTGCATGTCATTTATGCAATATACTTTTATAAATGTGCCATGCATGCATTCATGCACCATGGATCATATATCAACACCATTCAAACTCATTCTACTCTCTCTCTCTCTCTTCTCTCTCTCTCTCTCTCTCTCTCTCTCTCTCTCTCTCTATATATATATATATATATATATATATAATACAGTCCAAGGCAGCAGCTGGCAACAAAATTAGAACAGAGCAAAACAGGGTAGGTTAATATTTTTTTATGGCAAGTTAATAAGAGTTAATGAGAGAAGTACTAATAAGCTTGAGTATCCTATTCTATCTAGGATGGGATTAGTGAAAAGCTAAAACACTATAGGTTCTATCATAGGAATAGATTAAGGTCAAATATTAGAGCACTGAGGTCATTCATATATTCTTGGAGATAAGAAATTATTCTCCATCATTACAATTCTATTTATACCATGTATGGAGCTAGTTTGAAATTGTTTTTGCATGTAATCATTCCATTCAACCGCATGTTGCCATACGTAGATTCCAATCAATAAAAATTTGACTAATACAGATACCGTTGAAGAGAATGAAAGCAATATCACAACATCAAGCAACAACAATCTAATTTGACAGCTTTCAGACCTATATTTCAGCCTATGTCAAGAACAGAGGTTTGAGTCGATTAAGAAGATGAAGAATTCAACCATGTTGAAGATAAGCCGATAAATGTAGCGAATCCAACACATAGTGAGCCGTTCTAATGCTCTTATGCTTAACCAATAAGCAGTACTTAAAATACCATATGTAACAAGCACCAGCCTTGTCTAGCCAAACAAGGCCAAAAATCACAAATCATCAAGCACTTGTAAAAAAACCCGAGAAGGCAAGTCTGATTGCCAACACAGGAAAGAAAAAAGATGAACGTTTTTAGAAATTAAACGCAATGTTTCAATATTTACAAATGCTAATATTTGAAGTACTAATCACACCAACCATAACTAAAAAGCGCTAGCTCTCTCACACTCACCCGTGCATGCTTTAACATTTTCTTCCCTTGCGTCCCGGAATCATTGTACAGCCCGACGGCCCATATGGTGGCACGGGTCCTCTTTCATCTTTTGCAGCCACAACAGGAGGCGGCGGGTGCATATTGTTTGGCATCTTGTTCATTGGCCTTGCTATTGTTGCAACTGGCTCCGAGAACGACACCAACAAGAGAATGATCATCACCATTTTTGCCATCCTGATGGGTTCAATTGTTTTGCCTGGAAGGTTTCGTGCAATCAGTGAAGAAGTTACAAATAAAATCCTACAAAAACTTGTTACACAATACAGAAAGCAAATGTTAAAGATACAATGTATCATGACAACAATATCTTCTTCGAAGCAAGTTCAAACGTTAAAAGAACAACCAAAAGAAAACTAAACCGGAGCATTACCAGCACAAGCCATGTAAGAGATGGCGCCGCAGACACCTCCTTTGATCATGGACATATATGAACCCGTTTGCTCATCATTCGTCATTCTACAAGAAGAAGCCATGTCTTGTTTAGATTTTCTCTGAGTTGGCCTCACCCTGCAAGACTTGAAGGAGTCCGACTCCTGAGTAGGTTTTGTAAGTTGGCAAAAGCTTGTCGGGTTCTGTGGCATCTAATTAATCACCCAAAATTTTGACAAAAGGGTGCCATAATGCCGCGTGGGGAATCACAACTCTATTAATTAAATTTTTTTTAATGGAGTAAAGATGCAAAAAGAGAACATGACACAGTGGCCTAAAATTTATTTGATTAAAAAAACTGTAAATTAAAAAAAAAATCTTGACAATCTAAATGAGTCAGAAATTCTTTTACAACCATAACCATCGGTTGTCTCTATTTGGAAAGTTTTTGCTAAGATATTTGAGCTTTGTGAATATTTGACTGCCTTCTTTCCCGCAAACTTTTGCAAAGATTTGGTTCCTTTTTTTTTCCCCTTGAGACTTTAAAAACAACACGAAATTGATATCTTTTTTATCTAATGAGCTGGTTGTGTTGTAAGTTCAATGATGCTGGAATGGCTTTAAGCTGAGCGAGTGCCCATTATTTTTTTAAATCTTTTATTGCTTATTTAACAGTCAAGCAACATTCAACCGATAAGGTCATGATTTCCAAACTTGAAAGAGTTTGCACAGGAAACTAAGTTGCTTTTTTTATCCATAATAATTCTATTTGCTTCCTCCATGTGTCCATCTTCAAAGGTTCATTACCTGAAACAGAGCCTTCAAACTTAGAATATTAGACTGTGCAGGATCCAATTCTTCCTAGAAGAGCTTCAAATTTTAAGTTTTAACAGAGACTTACATTTTACAGATATCTCTGGATTGCTGATGCAGGAGTGATTTCTGAGCATAACAGCTGTGCAGAGAAAAAACTTATGTGAGACAACTCAAAGGTGGTATACTTGACCACTGATACTTTATTATATGTTTGCAGGAAATTAAAATTAAAGTTTTTTTTTAATTTCTTCTATTTTTTTAACCACTTGTGATCATGTGTCATCAATTAAGTGGATCAAAAAGTGGTCCCTTCTTTTTCTGTTTTATTCAACCACCAATGATTTTTTGTCATCCCCTAGTTGAATAAGCATTCCAGATTAGCAGATGACTTGATGAACCTTCCCAAGTCTTTAGGAATGAGATGCAAAGGTAGCCACATAAAGGGGCAAGGTGATTTCCAGGCCACTATATTTTGCCCTCTTTATTTATTTCTCTATTTATTTTTTACTAATTAATTAAACATTTAGTCGAGAGATTGTTTTAAAAGTTTTCGAACTAAGTTACAAATAAGGCTTTGTAGGGTTCCGTGGCATCTGATTACCTTTGAACAAAGGGTCCCGTGTCGCAAAGTTGCGTACTTGCCTACTTATCACAATAATCTTGATTTATTTTTTTCATTAAAGTTTTATAAAGTAATTGCCAAATGAGTTTTGAGGTACCTCAAAGGTACAATTTACGACAGGTTGCACATTCAAACAAGTAATAATCTAATGTTGATTGGTTATTTAGATGCAGATTGGGCCTCATGTCCAGACGATTGAAGATCTAAGGGGCTATATTTTAGATTTTCTCTGGGCTAATGCACAAGGTTATTGAGAGGTTGGCGTGTAAATGGCTAAATTAGTGGTTATCGAGCCACTGTTATTTGCTCTCTTTATTTTACAAATTTATTTTGGTTTTTTTTTTTATACAAAACTTTGGTAGAAGGAGGGGAAATTTTATTCTCACATCATCATTTTTCATTAAATAAGTTGATTTTGTATATTTATTACTATTTTAATCATGTTATAATATATCAATTCGTTTATAACAGTTTATTTAAAAATTTTTACGACTAGCATTATTTTCTTTTCTTTTTTTAATTTAACTTATTAAACATTTTGTGCGGAGGTTGTTCAGGCCGAAACGCTGTTTTTTTGGAGCTAAATAAAGCTTGTACGATTCCGTGGCATCTAATCACCCAACTTGTTGACCAAGCGTCCAGTTGCGATATTACTCACTGTTTATTTTTTTAATTTGTTTCTCTACAACCTGAATGAGTTAGAATTAATAACACAAGTCATTTTCAGAATTCAATTCAACCCATTGATGTCTAAAAAAAGTTCTTCCTTTATAATCGTATACTAATGTAACGAAGAATCAATCCGTTAATAGCTTCTGCATTAATCTATTAATCTTTGGCCTTTCCCCAACCTGTAAAAGCATTCTTTGATTTTATTTTGACTTTGAATCTTTGTGTTTATCACCCTGGATTCTTTTCCTTTGCTTGTAAGATTGTTTGGTTTATTATTTTATTGATATAAGGCCAAATTTCACATCTATTCTTCCAAACGAAAACGCTATTAATGTAAAGACGTCATAATTTTTTATTTTGGAGAAGAGAATCCTAAATTTTTTGTGGGTTTAGAAAAATTCACAAGAAAGAGGATAAACTTAAAATTAGACAAATTTAAAGCATTATAACCAGATTCTTTTTCGGGGCTCTGCCTTCCCCTCTTTTTGACGTTTCACTCAGCTGTCCCGCTCGCTTTTAACTCTCGTTCTGCATTCATGGCCATGGGTTTTAATTCTTTTTGGGCTAATTCTCATGTGGGCCACTACAAAGTTGACAGCTTCCAATTCCATGACTAGCTATGAGGAGACAATTATAAGTTTAAATTTAGAAGAAATTAGATCAGTTAACATATTGAGTCAATGACAATTCAGCCGAGTTTTGTAGCCATTCAATCTTTGCAATAAGAAAAGGCATTGTTTGACAATAACTTGCTAAAGTTTTGTCAATCAAAGTCATCAACAACTACCAATGGCAAGGCAGCAGCAAGATACCCACTTTGTGCAATTAGCTGACCTGTGAGGCTTTTAAATGAGTAACATATTTCAACCTGTGAGGAACTAAAGTGTGAGTTGATTTAGAAGCTAAAGAAATCAACCATATTGAAATGAGCCAATAGAAAAAGAATTTCCCTAAACCAATGTTGAATCAGAATTATAAAGAGCATCCAACCGACTTGTTAAGCTTATTAACTTATTAGCTATCAGTGTGTGGCAGTAGCAAGCAACCAACTTGTAGAGTAGTTATAGGATAAAGCTCCATCTTTAATATCTTCAAATTCCAATTAGAAGGGAGAAACCTTACATAACAAGCTCCGTTATAGGCTTATGGCTACTTCATATGTTATATCAGAAGCAGAGTGAGCTCACATACTAAAGCTTTGTTCTATCTACTTCATTTGTAATACAAGAACAGAGAAACTCCCTTCTAAAAGTCCTTTACAGCTAGTGAGCTCAAATATGAAAGCTCTGTTCTAGCTACTTCATTTGCAAAAACAAAATTTGATACAAAAGTTTTCACCATGATTGCTATAAACGTTTGCTTTGGTCCAGGCCCGGATGCCTCGGAGTGCATTAAGTGCAGCCGGGTCGCGCCCACAGGTTTCCTCGGCCAGAGGCCCTGTGTAATGTACTTGTGTTGCAAAAGTTTTGCTTCTGTACTCGAGCCCATGACAAAAAACAACCCACTTAACCAAATAGCCACCTCGCTAAAGCTTTTACTTAAAAACTTTTATTTAACATTTTTTTTATAGTATTTCAAATCTGGACAGTATCAAACTTAGTAAATATAATCTCTAACAATATTAATAAAGTTTATAATACTTGCTTGTAATGATTTCAAATAAGTATGCATTTATGACTTACAAGTGAAAGCGAATAAATATAATGAAAAAGTAAATTTTGAAATTTTACTAAGAGTTATACTAATCATAATATATACACAAATATATAAAATTTAGATAATATGTAATTATATAAATATTTTAATACATATTTTTACAAAAAACTTGGATCCGATACCAAAATAGCTCCCAAGCTGGGTTTTCCCACCCAGGTTTGGGTCGGTCCTAATACTTTTGTGATTGCTAATTAAGTTCCTCGATTTTTCGAAGTTTTTATTGGTACAGATATTTCGGAGTATTAAAATATAGAACATTTACATTAGAGAAAAACCTACTCGTTCTCTTTTTATTTTATTTTTAATTTTTAAATGAGTTAAATTAAGTAAATTTATTTGTTTATAAACGAATAAGCACGGAGCTAACAGCCATGATTAAGGTTTTGTATGGTATTGTTGTAAGAACGATTTTACACAATTTAAAATAATTTCTTAAACAACAAATATATAATGTTTTGTGAAAAAAAAAAAAAACAACGAACAATGTTAGGCTTTGTGGTCAATCTTCATGCATTCATCAAAAGAGGTCTCGAGTTTGGCCCCCTTCGTACGAACATTTTATCTTAAAGGGGAACATTTCATGAATACGAACGATTATAATCTTTGTCCTGATAGTCGATGGCAAAACGCGGGGCCGGGTTCCCCAGGTTTGCAATTAATTATTCTTTTGCTCAACTTTTACTTTCCCATTATTATTTAAATTGCCACAACTTATAGAAATTGGTTAATTCCCATTATTATTTAATTACTTTCCCATTACCATATATTATATTATAATAATGTTAAAGTAATTTTTTTAATTTATCAAAATTAATTTTGATTTTGTATTTACAAAATAATGTAATAATATTTTCTATCCAAACAAACTTTTTATTATTTAAATATATATATTTTTATCTAAAATTAATTTTTATTTAATTATAAAATTACGCAACAAAAATAAATAAATATAAAATATTATTAAATTCATATAAATACATTTAAAAACACTTAAAACAAATCATATAATGGAGCAATATTTAATAATTAAAAATTAACATAATTTTTAATTATAATTAAATATTTAATTAGTTTTATCTAAAAATAATCTTGATTATTTACTTATAAAAATGATGTAATAATAATTAAAAAACAACCCCAAATATCAAATTTAAATATATAATTTTATAAATAATTAATTCCTAATATAAAAATATTTTTCTCTATTCTCTTCGTTAAAAACATTAACAAGTATTTAAAAAATTTTAATTTAAATATTAAAGTAATTTTTGTTCAAATTAAATTTGAAGAAAATTAAATTAGTTTATATTTAACAATTTATTTCTTAAAAGTTTATTAGATATTAATATAATCCAGTCCTATACTACACCAAGCATAAGACAATATTATTTATTGCCTAGTCCAATCTAGTTCAGTCCTAATCCTATTTTTAATCTCAGTTTAGTTCAATCCAGTCCTGAACACAACCATAGTGAAATGAGATGCATCCTAGTGGTGTATGTGGAGTAATTCTTAGCTCTATGGTGTGTTATTATTTCATCAGTTCGAGTCTGATTATCCATAAACTCAATATGACACTACAAGAAAAAATGCTTATACTCGTGGGCTTTTAACCCACAAGTACTGAATACCTGTGGGTTTACAAACTACTTGAATGACACAAACAAATATTCCTTTATTTGTGTGTTGATCAAACTCACAAATAAAATCTGTAACATATTTGTCACATATGAAGCCACAAATATGTAACCTATAAAATTGCCTTTGTTTTGGCTATATTTGTCACTTTTTATGATATTTGTAGGTTTTTAATCCACAAGTATGTATTTTTGGATTAAAAAAAATCATACTTGACAAGTTTGGAATCGCCAAGTATGATATATATTTATTAAAAAAAAGGTTCATCATAATTTAGAATATTATTAACTTGATTTTCAAAATTCACCATATTTTTTAAATCAAATCTCTTTTGTAGTACATTAAACCAGTAAAATAAAGTTCTTAAAGTAATAAAAAGAATCCATAAAGCATTTATTTACCAAGTAGAAATAATATTGTTCAATAACTTAGTAAACAATAGTCAATGCATAAACAACATTATAAATATAATTAACAATCTCACAATAATGTTAAACAATAAACTCAAACTTCCAACTTCTAATGTAGTGTTTCTCACAATAAAAAATGCCTAAATAACATTAAAACTAACATAACAATTTGTGTATTTTTATCCAATAAAACTTAGATCGGTACATCTAAAATTGAAAACAAATGGGAACAACTTAGATTCCCCATATTGGCAAAGTTCACAAAGTATAGTACAAGTATAAGCATAATAAAAATAACTCACTAGCCAAATTCTTGATAGAGCTCCAGAACTTTGCCCTTAACTTGCACTTCCTTTCTTCTTTGGTTAATCACTTCACCAATCTTCTCTGCATCAATTGCAACCTACAAGAAGCAGTGAATAGAGTAAAAGTAAGTTCAGATACTGTGCACAACCAATGGTAAAATAACAAGAAAAAACAAACTGGGTAAGTCAAGTACTAGCAGCTTTTTGCATAAAGAACTGAACTTCAAGCCAGATTCGCTAGCCATATTTCCAATCCACACCACTTTTACTCAAAATGTTAGGTTGGGAATGTATGGAGAAAAACAAAACAAAAAAACAAGATAATTAACACATTAGTAGGATGATATATATATATATATATATATATATCTATGAAAGAACTGAAAAGGTAGATCCCATATTTTAGATAGAGTTGGCAGATTAAATACCATAAGAGCTATTTTGCAAAAGTTGTCGGGGATGTGGTAGAGTTGCTTGGGACCAACGTCGATGCAACTCGACAATTCTTTCAAATACATATATATGTTTGGCCATCAAAGACAATTAACTAACCATATGCACTAATCCCCATATTCTTTTTCAAGTTTTTCAATGTGCAAGCTTAGATAAAAATGGACTCCTTGGCTTCCCTTCTCGAAATTCCTCCAACTAGTGCAAGTCAGCATCCTAATTGTGCCTTGGGCAGAATTGCCGTTTCTTTATCTTGGACTCAATCATTTGTCTTGGGATTTTGAGTCATGAATCATTATCCATCATACTAGTGATAACAACCACGCTCTTATCTATGAAAATTAATTGTAATTTGTACATTAATCTTACTCCAAATACCAATAGATAGCAAGCTTGTAATTAATCTTAACAGGAGACTAGAGATAAAAAGCTAGAAGTGCTACAACCTAATCATGAAAAACCAGATAATGTATGCAATAGCACCATGTAGAGATCTTTAATCTTCTTGATACAAGTACAATGGAGATATTAATGAGTATGTACTATTTTTAACGTATCTATGGACAATAGCTTGTGGTTGACGGTAATTAATTAATATTCATATTGTATTGAACACATATACAATAATATATAAATTGTATAGGTTTAGCTAAAAAGTAGCATAGATTTTCACGTATAAATTGCCATTTGACAAAGTAAATGAAGTATTAAAGAAACAATAAGTGTCCAACACTAAATCTTTAGAGCTGCAGATTAGTAATAAACAAAAATACCAATCAATAATAAATCTTTAACCAATCAATGATCATGTTGACTGATAATTCACTTAGTAATATTCCAATCGAATTTGATGAGTTAGTTTTCATTGATTACTAGCCAATTTGTTTATTTAGTTTATTCAGTAGTTTTTTATAATAACGAAAGTTCATGAAGAAAAATTAACATACATTTTTGTCATTATAACTCCGAAAGGATATCTATATATGTTTTATAACTCCTATTGTGACACCCTAAAGTTTACTAATGATTATGACATTTTTTATGTTACTATGTACATGTGTATTGGGTGTAGGTGTTATTGTAATAAATAAGGATTGGGGGAGGTGATTGAACGAATTAAGGAAATGAGGGGCTGAATTGTGTTATTCCCTTTATGTTATCTACATTAACCCCCCAGACTTTAGGAAGAACCATATTTCTTCCCCCTTTCTCTTTGAACGTCCAGCACCCTCTCTCCCTCTTTTTCCCTCAATTTTTCCATGGAATCAAGAAGAGAGGAAGGAAACAAGAGACCAAGATGTAAGGATTCACTTCTCTCTCTCTAGATCTAGCCATGCCCATGCAATTAAGTGATGGTTTATTGTTGTTTGTGATATTTCCTGTTAGGCATATGCTGTAAATGGCTAGAAAAACATGAATTAGAGTGAATTATGGAAGAATTTAAAGATTTGATGATGCTAGGAAGCTAGAAGTAAAGTATGAGTATGAATCCTGCAGAGTTGTTTTTCTAAACAGTGCTAAGTCCGAAAATTCCTATCAATTCCATGGTTGTTTGCTGACTCTGAAATTTTTATATCATAAACTAGACACCTCAAGGTGTTTATAGAATTTTGAAGCACTTGAAAATTCGTAGTGTGTGAATTGTAATGAATATTTGAAATTCTAGTTCAAAATTGTGAATTCCCCTGTTTTAAAACAGGGCAGGGGAAATGAACTTGATTTGAGGGGGCAAATCTTTGTAAAATTTTGTGATTTTTAATACGCAAACCCTTGGGTATATTTTCTGTTAGACTGTAAATTTTCATCTGCTTGACCTTCCTATCACTGAATAAAGCTTCAAAGGTAATTTTAGAATAACAAAATTCCTGTGATCTTAGTCCCAGCAAGATTACAACAAATACATTCAAATTCTGCAAAGAGTAAACCTGGACAAATAAGTAAGGGCATGTTTGATATTCCTTGGGTAAAAGTAGTAATATATAGTGCTATGTTAAAATTATGTTAGGTTTAGTACAATGATGCATGGTATTAATTTACAACAAAAAAAATAATGAAGATAATTATAAAAGTTAGTACTACACAGTTGTGTTAACTCAAGTCAATACTGGAAAGAGAGAGAAGATTACAACCAGGCCAACACTACTAGTAAAATGGTCATATATATATACTTGTCATAATAATGTTTCTGTTGGTTCTTGGAAAACCGACAAGTATTCATGTCCTTCCGATCTCAGATCAGTGCAGACCTACCAACTTCCCTTTCGTTAACTGTTTTGCTCAATGGCTTTCAGTAAACTATATCTTATTCTGTTGTTTTGATTTACGCGTGACCATAAGAAGGTAGGTGAAGCCAGGTGGGAATGTTCTATGAACTCAAAACTGAATTTGGAAATAACTCTACGGGATGTTAATTTAATTTCCATTATTTAAATGCTGCAACTCTTCATCCAAAATATTATCTTGTATTTTTTTTTCTGAATTTATCATTGACTAGAGTTTCAACATCAGCAGTTTCTTCAGTCAAAAGTCTAGAATATCGTAGTCCTAACTAAGACTATTTAGCGTAACACGGCGGAAGAATAATTTAATTTGAAGAGCAATGAAATAAATCATTTCAGATTTACAACTTTATATATTTAAGGAGTTTTGATATCACATTTTGGGGTGTCGACTCTAGAAACTTAAGAATCCAAGACGTAAAGACTACCCTGACTCAACTTTCCACACAAAAGAAAAAGACTTTGAAATTAATCAAACGTCAAGCACACTCTTACATGGTCTTCGGCAAGCAGATTCTTATTTTCTCGCCTGACAATAACTACGTTGAAATTAATACGGGAAGACTTAACCAAAGACTTGAGTCCTCGCAAATAAAAACTTCCGAAGCTACCACTAGCTTGCCTCTTATATATAGGAAGTTTGTAAATTATGATTATGATAAACAAAAACAAAAAGCAAAAAGCATGGGAAAAGCAACCTCAGAAAAGCTATTCTCTCTTGTTTTCCTTCTCCTGTTTTTTCATACACTTGCTTCTGGTTCTACTGAAGAGGCAAATGCTCTTCTCAAATGGAAAGCTAGCTTTGAAAACCAAACGCAGTCTCGGCTTCCTTCTTGGACCCTCTCTTCTAGTAACGCCACCGTTTCCAAGCCAAGAACAAGCCCATGCACTTGGTTTGGAATATCATGCAATCAAGCTGGAAGAGTCATCAAAATAAATATTACCAGTTTCGGCTTAAATGGTACGCTGTCTGAATTTTCATTCTCTTCTTTCCCTAATCTTGCATATGTTGATCTTGCTAGAAATTCACTCTCTGGCACCATCCCATCACAGATCAGTAAACTCTCGAAACTAATTTATCTTGATTTATCCTTTAATCAGTTATCTGGAAAAATCCCACTAGAAATTGGTCTCTTGACAAACCTTCAGGTCTTTTACCTTGTT
Source organism: Boswellia sacra (assembly GCA_013180625.2). NCBI lineage: Eukaryota > Viridiplantae > Streptophyta > Magnoliopsida > Sapindales > Burseraceae > Boswellia > Boswellia sacra. The sequence continues at coordinate 48,066 of SNVD02006777.1, read as the reverse complement.
GAAAATCAGTTAAATGGCTCGATTTCACCAGAAATAGGTCGGCTAAGGTCTCTTAATGTCACACCCTGTGTCAAACATAGTAATACTGCAGCGGATAAAAACTTGTCAAGGGAACACAATCGTCGCTATGCCGAAATCCTCCTTTAATCTTTAACTGATCGAATACCTGAGGTACACAATAGACTAGTGAGTATGAAACTCAGTAAGTAGCTAGAATTATGAAATTGGTGTAACAGTCACAATAAAACAATTAATGGCGATAACCATTTCAAATTATGACCACCATTAAAAACTTATTCCATAAATCACCAATTACCGATTATTTCTTAGTATATAAGCCACCAGTGCTCTACTAAGAAAATCAAAAATTGATTTCATTGTTCAAGGATTGCGCCTCTGCGTAAGGGAACTAGCACGGCGGTGCCAAGTTTCTGATTTTCAATCCGTTGCAAATTTCAGTTCCGCGCTCCTGCACCAAAGGAGAGGCACGCATGCGCCAACTCTTTATTCTCTCTTACTTGAGTCGGTGCAATTGGTGCTCCAGCAAGGACAGTATGGCACAGCAATGCCATTCTCTAGCTATACCTCTTTAAGTCTGTTAAAGATGAACTCATGTACCATTTAATGGTGCTCATGCACTAACGTTGCATCATTGGCCAATTTTCCTAGATCAATTACTCACTTATCCCATCATATTTCCAATTCTTTAAATACTTATCTATGGGTGATCAAACACGGCTTTTCTATGTCAAAGCTCATCACATACACCCATTTGTATACACATGTCTCATTTACACATAAACTTTTCACAAGTCTATCACATCCTCATGTGCTCCCATAAACATATAAATCATTCACACATGAGTTTCCATAAGCTAGCTACATTGTTCATATGGATATCCATTTCACATAATTTCAGAAGCTTTCACAGTACAGTCACAGACACTTAGGAACAGTGCTCTCTAATCAAGGTAGGACTTTTCATTTTACAGTCAGTTCCCATAGGTAGGCCTACCCATGAATCAGCTCAAGGCTAGTCTGGCAATTCGGGTGATACCCGGCCTATGCTACCGAATCTCGTCTAAAGAAACACATGGTCCAGACCTCCCCTCAAGCCATAGGGATACGAAACAGTATAGATACATTCAGAGGCCTACCCATGAAATAGCTCAAGGCTAGTCTGACAATCCGGGTGATGCCGGGCCCATGCTACCGAATCTCATCTAGAGAAACACATGGTCCAGACCTCCCCTCAAGCCATGGGAGTACGTAACAGTACGGATACATTCAGATGCCTACACTTGAAATAGCTCGAGGCTAGTCTGACAATCCGGGTGATACCGGGCCCATGCTACCGAATCTCATCTAGAGAAACACATGGTCCAGACCTCCCCTCAAGCCATGGGAGTACGTAACAGTACGGATACATTCAAATGCCTACACTTGAAATAGCTCGAGGCTAGTCTGACAATCCGGGTGATACCGGGCCCATGCTACCGAATCCCATGTAGGGAAACACATGGTCCAGACCTCCCCTCAAGCCATGAGAGCCAAATATCCTAAGTTATGGCATGCCACTCACATATCAGTTTTCACATTCAGTCACATAAGTGAAGCTCTATATTAAGCCTTCACTCACATATCATATTTCACATTTCAGTCAGTCACATAAGTGAAGCTCTATATTAAGCTTTCATTCACATATCATCACATTTCACATTTCACATTTCAGTCACATAAGTGAAGCTCTTTATATCAAGCTTCTAACCCAATCACAACTTATCACAATTCATTCACCATAATGCTAGCATTTAACGGTATCACATTTCACATTCGACATTCAATATATTCCCATGGGCTTGGCATGAAATTTCAAATTCATAACACATCACGCAATGATGCATGCCTTCGCACATCACAGTATTGCAGTTTACTTTCATAATTGAGGTTCTACGTAGGCTTCTCATTAATCACATATACATTCACAAATACAATAAGCCTACATATCTCATATACGCTTATGGATGTGCACAATCCACACATTGGCATCATTTCTACACATATAGAACCCCAATGACATCTTTATTCGTGCCAACACCTTCCATTACTCTTCGATTTATTTCAATCATATCGTTGCACAACCATTTCCATGTATAACTGGTCTCATTCATTTTCCACTCATACATATTCGTGGAACTCTAATACACATGGTATTTCATAGATATTCATTTGTCATGCCATCCACATGAGGAATTAGTATCCTAGAACGTTTGGCATGTATTTTATTCTTCATATACACACATCTTTTCATTGGTAATATTATTCAAGCCAAATCACAACAAATTCACCTACATGAGAGCACATTCACATTTCTACATCTCACACACATAGAATTTACACCAACATGTAGCTCACATACTCATCAAAGTGTGTGAAATCACACATTTTATAAATCACTGTAAACCTAAATCAAATCATTTCTCATATCAAGGTCCATGTATTCATGGCCCAATCCACATTCCATCTACACATTTCATACATATTCACAAACACAATCATTAAACATATTTCATTAAAAGTTAACATCTATTGTGTCCTCAGAAGGGTCTAGCTACTTACCTGGTTAGCCTTGCCTCTTAATTTGCTCTCATATATTTCTTGATAAGCAGTTGTTTAAAGTTCATCTCTTCTTCTTCTCCTTCCTCTCTGGTAACCATTGCCATAGTCATGACACATTGATCAGTGTCCATTTAGAAGTCATTAAATCCCTTAGGTTAACAACAATTCAACCAACCAATAACATCATTTATTAAACTCTATCACACACACATATTGGTTGGATTATTATAATAAGAGGTTATTCATTTCCAATCATCACCAAAATTCATGGAAATCAAATAGACATACATATTATAGTCCATGAATTTTATTGAGTCAAAATAAGGTCATTTACCCCTTGAAAATCCTTAATTTTGTTCACACAGCAAATCTGTCTGCAGACCTTTTAACTGAACAGTGCAGCTTTGAAGAATTTTATAGAATTCTACAATAATCCAATCTCCACCAAACTTTCCAGTCTAAAACTAGACACATATAAGAGTTATTTCACCAAAAATCATGATTTTTCAAGGAGTTTAAGGAAGTCATTCTGAATTTATTTCACATACTCAGTTCTGGAACTTAACATTCACAGTTCTTTAAGTCCAGATTTGAAAAATCATAACAATTCATACACAACTCCAAAAACCATGAAAATTTACAGTCTGACATAAAACATACCCAAGGGTTTTCATATTAAAAATCACGAAATTTTACAAACATTTGCCCCCTCAAATCGAGTTCATTTCGCCTGCCCTGTTTTAAAACAGGAGAATTCACAATTTTGAACCATAAATTCAAAAATTCATTACAATTCACACACTACGAATTTTCAAGTGTTTCAAAATTCTATAAACTACTTGAAGTGTCTAGTTTATCATATAAAAATTTCAGAGTCATCAAACAACCATGGAATTTATGAGAATTTTCGGACTTAGCACTGTTCAGAAAAATAACTCTGCAGGATTCATGCTCATACTTCACTTCTAGCTTTCTAGCATCATCAAATCTTTAAATTCTTCCATAATTCCCTCTAATTCATGTTTTTCTAGCCATTTACAGTATATGCCTAACATGAAATATCACAAACAACAATAAACCATCACTTAATTGCATGGTTATGGCTAGAGTTAGAGAGAGAGGAGTGAATTTTTACCTCTTGGACTCTTGTTTCCTTCCTCTCCTCTTGATTCCATGGCAAAAATTGAGAGAAAATGGGAAGAGAGTGTGCTGGACGTTTCTAAGAGAAAGGGGGAAGAAAAATGAATTTTCTAGAGTTCTTCCATATTTTATAGATATACATCACACAATGATTTCCATTAAACCCCTACACTTCCTTAGCTTTTCACTCACACCCTTCCATCTCTCATCTAATTTCATTCCTCTCCATGTATATATACATACATACCTCATAATGTTAATAATACATATTTTTACAATATACATGTAAGTCAAACTTACTTAAAATTTGGGGTGTCACACTTAATGAGCTTGCTTTGTGTAGCAACCGTCTAGATGGTCCAATTCCTGCTTCATTAGGTAATCTGAAGAACCTGACTAGATTGTATCTCTTCAACAATTCGCTTTCAGGTTCTATTCCTCCAGAAATTGGAAATCTTATCAATTTGGTTGAACTATCCGTGGGTGCTAACTGTCTAACAGGCCCGATTCCCTCCACTTTTGGAAATCTAAAAACGCTAACTGTTTTTTCTGCATCCAAAAATCAACTTTCTGGTCCCATTCCCCGAGAACTAGGAAATTTGACGTCTCTAGATAGTCTAAGCCTTTATAAAAACAATATTTCTGGTTCTATTCCATCTTCATTTGGCGGTCTGACAAACCTGACCCTTCTTCAACTCTATGACAATCAATTTTCTGGCCCCATTCCTGAAGAGTTGGGAAACCTGAAATATCTAATTGTTCTAGAGTTGGGTGAAAATCAACTGAATGGTTCACTCCCTGCTTCCTTTGGAAATCTAATTAATTTAAAATTTTTAAATCTCCGTGTTAACCAACTTTCTGGTTCTATTCCTCGAGAATTAGGAAAACTCATGAAATTGTCAATATTGCAATTAGGCCATAACCAGTTTACTGGTTATCTGCCCAACCTTTGCCAAGGTGGTTTACTTCAAAAATTCTCTGCAAGTAATAATCATCTTGAAGGTCAGATTCCAAACGGCTTAAAGACCTGCACAAGCTTAGTTAGAGTCCGTCTTGACGGAAATCAATTTACAGGAAATATAGCCGAAGATTTTGGTGTCTATCCAAACCTGAATTTCATGGATCTCAGCGATAATAATTTGCATGGTGAAATTTCTTCTAATTGGGGAAACTGTCCAAAATTAGCTAGCCTACTAATAGCCAAGAACAATATTACGGGAAGCATACCACCCGAGATTGGAAATGCAGCTGCACTAGGATGCCTTGATCTTTCTTCGAACAATTTAGTAGGGGAGATTCCCAAGACATTGGGAAAGTTGACTTTGCTTTCTGAGCTGTACTTAAGTGATAACCAACTTTCTGGTGATATACCTTTAGAAATTGGATCACTGACCGATCTTCAGTATTTGGACCTCTCGACAAACAAATTGAACAGCTCTATTCCAGGATTTCTTGGAAACTTCATGAAGCTGATTGACTTGAATTTGAGCAATAACCAACTTAGCCATGAAATTCCAGTAGAGCTGGGGAAGTTAGTTCACCTATCCACGTTAGATTTAAGTCATAATTGTCTTACTGGCGAGATACCATCAGAAATAAGCAATATGCAGAGTTTGGAGAAGCTTAATCTCTCCCACAATCATCTTTCGGGTCTCATTCCCAAAGGCTTTGAAGAAATGCACTTGTTGTTTGTTGACGTATCCAACAATGAGTTGCGGGGTCCTATTCCTGAAAGCAAAGCATTTCAAGATGCTCCAATGGCAGCATTGCAAGGGAACAAGGGATTGTGAGGCAATGTCCAAGGACTGACACCGTGCATACCTTATACGAGATACCTTCATAGCTCGAGGAACGGCCACAGAGCGGTGTTCTCTATCATATTCTCTCTTTTGGCAGCTCTTTTATCAGAATTTGCTTTCTTTTTTATTTACTTCTTTTTAAAGAAAAGACAGAGAGATCAAACAAGGGATGAAAGTAACATGGAGGATGAAAAGCTTTTTTCCATTTCAGCTTGTGATGGAAGAATTATGTACAATGAAATTATGGAAGCAACCAACGGTTTTGATGATATGTATTGCATTGGGAAGGGAGGAAATGGAAGTTTCTACAAGGCCAAGCTGCCATCAACAAGCCTAGTAGCTGTCAAGAGACTTCTTCCTGTAGCTGATGGTGAAGAAACGTATAACAAAGAGTTCTTGAGTGAGATAAAGGCTTTAACCAATATTCGACACCCAAACATTGTGAAACTTCTTAGTTTTTGCTCAAATTCACAACACTCATTGTTGGTTTATGAATATCTTGCAAAGGGTAACTTGGCCACAATCTTGAGTGCAGAAGAAACAGCTAAAGAATTAGATTGGCTCAAGAGAGTGAATATTATCAGGGGCGTGGCTCGTGCCTTGTCTCACTTGCACCATGATTGCTCACCGCCAATTGTTCATCGAAACATTTCAAGCAACAATATTTTGCTGGATGAAACATATGAAGCCAACGTCTCAAATTTCGGTACTGCTAAGCTACTCAAGCAAGACTCGTCCAATTGGACTGAACTTGCTGGCACATATGGATACACCGCACCGGGTAATACATCTGTTTATTAGGTATTCCCTTATAATTTTGAGCAATGGTATAATCACCTTTTCACTTTTTTTTTTCAGAGCTTGCTTACACGTTGAAGTTAACAGAAAAATGTGATGTGTATAGCTTTGGAGTTTTAGCATTGGAGGTGATTAAAGGAAAGCATCCAGGAGATGTAATTCCCTCTTTATTATCTCCTTTACCCCATAAGAAGCTGATGTTTGAAGATGTTTTAGACCCACGCCTTCCACATCCTCCGCCCGAAGTTCAGGATGAGGTGATAAAAATAATAAAGCTAGCAACTACTTGCTTAGATGCTAGCCCACGATCTAGGCCATCCATGAACTTTATTGCTCAGATGTTAACCGCTCAAGAGCACTCTTGACAGCCAAAGGAGGACAAGTAACTATATCAAAGGAAAAAAATGTCATATGCACTGTTTATGCTGAATTGTCAGCTCATTCTTCATTTCCTCATCTCATTTATAATAATTTGTCACTATTTAATTTGATAGATTCAAAAATCAACAAAACTTGGTGTATATATTTGTTCTAAATAAGTTTTCCTCCCGTCAGATATATTAAAATTAATATATTTCTTCTCTCCTGAATTTTTACCTAGATTTTTTTAGTGGATTGTATCAATATCTAGTTTGCGCTCGATGCAAAATGAAACATGGAATTAGATAATTTATTTGGTTTATTTATTTATGCCATTTAACTCAAATCACACCAATGTTAAAGCCAAGATTCTATAATAAAACTATTTTGACAGTTTCATGAACGACCTGTAGAAGGGATACATCACACATACGAAATGAAATTGCATGAAATTAAAACCAGTAGATCATTCATTAAACTATCAAACCATCACTTGGCAATAATTAATTAAATATAAATCGTTTGAAATATAAATTAAAATTTGGATATCACTTGGGATAAGTACCAATAGAAACCAACTAGAAATGAAGAATGATTCCCAAAAAGAACAGAATATCTTTCATTCTCAATATAGATCAAAGGCTAGAAATTTTGTACAATTTTTGTGTCAAAATTTTTTTTTGTTAAAAGTTCCCTTCCCTATAGATTATCCAAAACATCATCAGGAGTACGAAGCCACCAGTTTAGATACACCACAAGAAATTAAACTTTTTATAACACTGGTTTACAGCGTTTTTCATTTAAACATTGTAAAAGATGGACCAGCAAACACGCTTTTTTCCCTATCCACAGTGTGCACTCTGTCTATAGATAAATGGAAATAGTTTTATAGTGTTTAATTAAGAAACTCTGGGAAGTTTTATATATAATAAACGTTAAACGCCTCATTTTGGGGGAACTAAACTAAGTTTTTTGTTTTTTCTTTTGGCGAGCCGCCTAATAATTTACCCTTCACTTTCAATCCCTTTCACACTTAATCCATTCACTCTTAGTCCCGTTCACTCTCAATCCCTTCCACTCTCAAATCCCTTTCACTTTCATTAGCTCTAATGGCTATTCTGTTTCATACATCAGTTCTTCTTCATAGTTTATTTTCGATCTTTAAATCGCTCAGATTTAAACTGCTCAAACCCCGACTTTCAATCTAGCTACGTAAGTGAACGCAAATTGAATAAGCACATCAGATCTCCGTTGCCTTCCTGCGCGCGAAGCTAATGGGTGTTGTGTTGTGGGCTCAATCAAGGTAAGGTCATTGGACAGTCTATTGAAACTCTTCTGCATTTATTGATTGATTAATTAATTAATGAGAACTAAACTATTCTCCCATTATTTTTAATTAATAATTGAAAACAGTTGGGTTTCATCGTCTCTCAGTATGTGAAACATTGACGCAAGCACCTGGGTTTTATCTATTATTGTGTTCTATTATACACTGACTTCGCATGCTGAGTTCTTTTTTTCAACATCTTAAGCACAAGAATTGACCGAAATCACCCGATGTAAGAGCCCCCATAAGAGTTTGCTAATATTGGTTACGTTGGGGGACAAAACATAAGGCAACTTTTGATTTGTGACTGGGGTGTTGTTCACTAATTGCATTTACAGGTGGAATTAGAGTTTTTTAAATGTGGATCAATTGGGTTTTGGTTATGGTTGTGTATTGGATTCATGTGGAAGAAACTTCCAAAGTGTTTGATAAAATGCCTGAGAGAAGATGTAATGTGTAGTCTACAATGAAATGACTTCTGGTTAATCCATAAAACTGTAATTTTCTGATGAGAATTGTGTAAATTTAATCTAGTTTCGAAGAGAAATAGAAGTTGAATTGGTTTATTGGCTTTGTTTATCTCTGGTAGTCAAGATCTGAAACCCTTTTTTTTTTTGTGATCTGAATATGAAGATTAAGTAGAGAATTTTGGATTCATTTTACTTGTCATCAATCACAACACATTCTCGCTTGCTTAGAATTAGAAGAATATCACATGGAAGGAAGGAAACCAAAAGGAAAATTTAGTTTACATGAATTTGGATGATGTTTTGACAATTCATATCGAACGTTGAATGTAGATTTGTTTGTTTTCAGATTGAGAAACAATGCCAACCTTGTTGTCTTGTTGGATCTCGATCTAGCCTAATTTCTTATTCTGTAGATTAAATATGCTGGCCATTGTTTAACAAAAACAAACTTGTTTGGAACATCGAAACAATAGTTACTGTAAAAGTGCATTAAGCTGAATATCATTGATGTTTGCTAACTGAATATATATGTATGTGTCCAAAAAATTTAAGTTGTACAACTAACAGAATATTTGTTTCTGGCAAATTTAAGCTGAATTTTCTTTCAAGTTTGTTATGCATTGAGACATGGTTTTATATATTTGAAACACACCTAAGGTGGCAAAGCCTTTGCTTAAAATCCAAGAGCTTTCTGGTTGAGGTAATTGATTGTTATGTGTCGCAGTTGTAATTTTGTTGATTTTTTGTTTTGCTGTGACATACATATTTTGATAGTCTCATCATAAATATATGACACCTGAACTTGTTGAGTTAGTATTGTCTGCTGCGCTGGTCATCTATCTCCAACTTGAATGTACCATCTCTTATACATGCTTGTTTATATGCATAGGAAAGCAGAGCATTACGAAAATTTCTGTTGTTATTCTACTCGATTTTGATTCTCAAGTTTATATATATATATATATATATATATATATTAAAATAGATGTCTCAAGGGTTTGTTTAAAATTTGTTTTGCTGAAAAAAGTTAAGTATTTGATTTGTTATGAATTTTTTAACATGACGCTGCAATGCTGGAATTTCAATTTTTCTGCAAGAGATTAGTTTTAGGAAAACTATTTGAGGTACCTAGAGGCCTCATAAAATTATCAAATTTGGCAAATTTTCTTGTCTATATGTCTATTTTAAATCTAGAAATTTTTTATGATTTTATGAGATAATGGTGAGTTGTTATGTAAAACGAAGTGAGGTCAGCCGTGAAAGCTATATAACAGAACCGTTGTATCTAAAAACTAGATTTATTTTTAGGTACTTACTGAATTCAAAATGCTATGAAAATTTAAATAATATTAGATATATATGTCTAGAAATTATCCGTAAAATCTTAGATCATTTAGATGAGTATATTATTTACTAAAAATCATAGAACTAACATTGCTTTGTCATTGTTTTTGAACTCCCCAGTTTCTTACTTTATATGACAACTCGTCAAATTAATTCTACTACTCTATTCTGTTTTTCTATTTGTCAGCCTAATGAAACCTATGGACAGGGATCCAAATGATGAATGTATAAATGTAAGTAATTACTTCACTTGGTGTCTTCTATACAAATTTATATTAACTTTGTCAAAGGATAGGTAGGAACTCCAGGAAAATTTTTTTTGAGAAATCCAAGTAACTCTATCAATTTGTCCTAGTCTGTTGATCCTATTTCATAAAAAATGTAGCCTGGTTCATGGAGCTGACATGATCGAATGAGTACGAGTCAATGAAATGATCAACAAATGAACCTAAAAACAATTTCTCAAAACATGCAGCTAAAATGATGGCTAACAAGGACCTTATTCGAAAAGGTAAACTTTTTTTTCAGAGAAATTAGTAGACGGGGTATATGCCTGTACTTCGTAAAATTTACAATGCACTACTATTTCACATATTGAAAGTTCTATTCATATCTAGCTTTTGGCTTTTAGATGTTTTACAATGCTGAACTTACTTTAATAAACCTTTCTTTACTAGCTTATATATCTCCAAAACCAATTGACTTATCTTTTGCAGATTAAAACCAATGGTTACCACTTGAATATGTGCAAAATGCTTCAATGAGAAAAGAAACCCATTGCCACCACTAGACCTCTCAACCCAGGTATCTTTCTAATACTAATTACCATATAATAAGCTCTTCTATGTCAATTTCCAAAGTATGCAAGCAGGTTAAAATATTTCGATGGTTTTGTCCAAGACCATCTTAGTCCTATTACTTGTTCATATCTTCTTTTTAACTTAGTTAACTAAGTTATATGTTAACTTAGTTATTTATTTCATTATTCTTGTTTAGGAGATTGTTCATATGATTTGTTATATATATTGTTTTAGTGGTCTGAGATGTAAATACAAAATGTTTTCATTATTATTATTTTCCTTTGAATTTTCCGAAGAATACTTACTATTGAATGGATTGGAAATGATGCTTGCTTTAAGTAATAGGTATTGAAATCCTCCAAGTGCTTAGACAAAAAAAATGAGTCTTTCTATAGTTGGCATTAGTGGTCCATATGGTTTGGATAAAATGAGGTATACAAGATGTATGATTGTTTTTTATTATTTTAAATCTAAGGAAGTTAGTTGGAAACTTTGTAATACAAGGTCACATATTTAATCTCTTTTTTAATTTTCATTTGTTATATTTATTTGATGGCTCTTAAAGCATACCAAAGCAACAAGATTATGTAATTGGTTGTAGTATTATATCAATGGAGAATTATCGTGTTGAAGTTCAAGATGGGAATTATTTGGAATCTATGAATTTTGATATACTAGTGCAATTTACTTTTTTTGGGTTATTTGGTATAGTTTCTATCCAAAACAACATCTTTTTTTTTTAATCCTTTGCATCTTACAACGTTTTTTAAATGTTGTAAAGACTTAATTTGCGTTTAAAAAATGTTATAACTACTTGATTACAACATTTAAAAATGCTGTGAAAAAGTCTTTACAATGTTTTTTGAACTTTGTAAACAAAATCTTTACAACATTTAAAAAACTTTGTAATAGACTAGAGGTTTTTGTACAACTCCACCGATAACAACATGGCACAAAATGCTATAAAAACTCACTTGCAATGTTTTTCAAATGTTGTGAAAGGTCCTATTTCTTCTAGTGACACCTACTATGAAACAACTGTAGCCAGTGATTGGGGTTCAATTCCTCCTCATGCAGTGGATTTTGTAATGGATCCCAACATATTTTTTAGAACCAGATGTCAATATAAGAACAATTCAAAATAATTAACTTATGTATCCGTTCATTCTCATCATGGCATGTTCTCTGATTCCACTAATGCCATCATAAAGTATGGATGTAATCAAACTCATATAAGTGCCTTTCTCAGATTTCTCAAACTTCGTAAAATGTTCCTTAACAGTATCCACGTAATTTTTAGAGTTATCACACTCAGGAATAGTTAGGGATGGCAAAACCCACGGTCGGGGCCTGCGGTCCCCGGCCTGGGAAAATTCCGTACAATTTTTTTCTTGTGGCCTGATCCGGGATACCCCAGGCGGGGCTTGGTTTTCCAATACCTTGGGATTAAAATTCGGGTTGCATTTTTTTTTTAAATCTGATGCTTTTTATGTGGTGTGTGTGTGTATATATATATATAGTGTTAGTGTGTGTATGTGCGCGTGCGCGCACGTGCGTGCGTGTGCGCGCGTGCGTGCGTGCGTGCCTGTGTGTGTGTGTGTGTGTGTGTGTGTGTTGCATTTTTTTAACACACTTTCCTTGGAGATAGGTTGGCCCCGCTCACCCCCCCACCCCCCCAACCCCGGCGCAGGGGCAGAAAATTTCTCCCCGGCCCGACCAAAATTCCACGGTTTTTTGGGTTATTACCCGACCCCGGACGTCCAGATTTTTCAGATCTGCGGCCCTAGCCGGGTCAAATTGCCATCCCAATTGATACATCTGTAGAGCACTTGATATTACTCATGCAAACCCTATTAAAACTTGTCGAGGCCTCATAAGTAGCAATCTCAATGGTGGAGCTCACATTAGTGGGCCTAGGAGGAGCCTCAATCCGCAAGGATAAATCCTTATCATTTATAAACTATAACTGTTTAATAACAATCCTTATAATTAGCCCCAATTAGATTCAAAATGGATGACATGCTAAGAGACATTGTGGAAGGATTCAAAGTTGAGAAAAAAATAATATTTATCAATAAGCATGTAAAATAAAGAAGAACATGCAAAATTGTGAATCCTCATATTCATATATATCCGAATTCTCTCGTTTCTTCATATGCAAATATGAGAGTTTTCTTTATACTAAATAAAAAATCTCCAAACTTTATAAAGTAAAATTAGTTAAATGCAAGACTAAACATGATTCAGTACCAATAGGATAATCATAAATCATGAAAAGTACTAAATATCCAACGAATCTCTTTACCATCCCAAGCATCCTATCAAGTAGTGACAAACTGACAGAGTAAGATCACTACCCGTATGGATCTCAGCAAAACTGTAACCCACTAAAGACGATTATCAAAATTGGCCCCAAAAATAACCTTTGTAAAACCCAAATAATCTATCATCATTGGCCCCGCGACAGGTGAATTCAAAACCATTCAAAATTATTGCTTCAGTGGTCAATATTAAAATATTTATAAATTGTCTTACCTTAGGGAGGATCGCAACAAAAATTCATAAAATATGGACCCTAATAATTTGCCAAAAATGGGTAATAAAAAAAACTTTTTGGACCTCCATGAAATTTAATATAAAAGGGTCCTTTTGTAATTACAAAAAAGTGATGGACCTATGGAACTTCCAAAATTGGGTCTCCCAAAACTGTAGAAAATTTGGGTCTTTGTGTGATTAAACTATCGGAGGACAAAAATAAGGGGTCCGAAGTGGTTTAGGGTTATTTCAAAATCTGAAACTTTTGGGGGGCAAAGAATTTTTCAAAATAATGATGGAATGCTTTCTTCTTCGCCCAACTTTCTGAAACTGATTTCAGAAATCCATGAAATTGGCCACAAGAAATTGGGAAAAATGGCACAATCAACATACCCACACCACATACAACCTTAATCAACCATGAATTTGCACAAAATTTCAACAAAAAGAGAGATTCGAAAGTTGAATGTAAGCTTTAATGGTTGGCAATATAAAATAACACCCAAAATTTCCAAAATCAAGTCATACCCAAGAGATCAACGCAATCAAGCTCTCTATTATGCAAAAAACAGTTCAAACACTAAGCTGGAGTGGATGAACTGACCACGCGGAGTGTTGACCTTGGTGACTTGCTTTTGTATGTGGTGGGGCGCGGTTCTGACAAGAAGAAAAATCTATAGAAACTTTTTTGCTCCCTTTCCCTTGTATCCAACTTTTTCCCCCCTTTCCCTTGTATCCAGAAGTGAAGTGAAATGGGGCCGCTTCACACACACATATACAGGTGGGGTAGAGGCTTTGTATATGATGTTTAGTTTACAAAAATGACATTCCCGTAATAGGTCCATAACAAATCACATTAACTTACACTTGATTCTAATCACACTACTCTCGATATGAGAACAATCAAAATGACTCATTATCAAATGGTGATCACAAATCAATGAGTCCATGATATGCTCTTTAATGTTTGATATTAATCGATAAATAAATTAGATGAAAAATAACTTATAGTAGTTCACTAAATGTGTATAATAAATACATCATTTCATTTCACAAGTAATAATTAAGTACTGTGAATCTTAGGTTTATAAAAGGAATCCATGAAGCTTTCTGTTGAATATGTGTAAACTGGAACACCAATATGCATGGTACATGATAACAATGGCATTAAATGGTCGATGATAACAATGGCATTAAATTAATGAATGCTTCTAAGTCTAAAATGAACACTGACTGTTTGTGGATGGATTACGTGTTGATCACATTTTATATTGTAAATTAAGGACGCCTGATCACCATCTTGATACTTCATCAAATAATGGTCGGTAAGCCCACACTTGTGTTGAAGTTTCTTATTGTGGCATACTTTTGACTCTTCAACGATATTCTCTTGCTCAACCACCCACCAAAGCCAGCTCCTCACCTAGATAAAATCACAGAATTGAAAATGTTTTGATGAATGGATATTTAGAAATAGTGCAAAGAATTTGTATAAAAAGAATATATTCGTACAATTGATTTTAATTAATAAAATTAATGCTGTAATATGGTTTTCAATTAATTTTTAGTTATCAACATCCGCAGTTCCACTGTTGCTTTAGTTAACTTCTGTTCATCCTAACTTGGCAATATTAACCATCAAATGTACAAGCAAATTAAGGCACCAAAAGTAGTGTAGCATAATCTAAAGAACAATTAATTACAGGAATTCACAATATCTGAAGTTCAGAAACCTCCATATTCAAGGAGAAAAGGGTTCAAAACGAATAGAAGGGAATTCTTTCACTGAAAAGAAATTGATTTTGGCTTATTTCTTGTTGAATAAATTATAAGATTAGGCATTATTTTGGGACAGTTAAAAAATAACCAAATTCAGTAAAAGCGTTTTTAAAAAAATAGTTAGACTCCTTTTTTTGTCTAAAAAAAATTATAGTCAACCAATGGGTCAGGCCGTTTGGCTTCAGTAGCATTACTCTTTATGGATACCCCATGATAGCAATTTTTTAAATGAAACTAGTGGAGAAGCCATGACCATGTGCACCATGAACCAGAAATTACGGGTGTGTTTTTTTTTAAACCCAATCATGTTTTCTGTGCTGCATATTTTTCAATACACTTTACATTTAATATCAACTAAATATCCTTTTTAAAATTCAAAATAATTCAAAATCAACCACATATTCTTAAATCCAATTGAAAACAAAAGCACAAAATCACAAAAAAAAAAAAAAACGCACCCTACAAGTCATTGACTTAATTATTAGACACCTCCACGCGCGAGATAGGTTAAGTAATTGTTCTCCCATTGTTTTAGTAGTCATATAAACGCCCTTAATTTGGACCATCACTAAATAAAAAAATAAAAAAGAAGTAAGAGGACTATAAATATTTTAATAAAAAGTGAAAAAAATAATAATCAAAATCAAACAGTTTTAAAATGTCTAGAATGCCCTTATAACACACACGCACACATATATAAATTTGGGGTACTCATATTACCATATGAACAATGGGAGTAACTTTATTATTTAGCTCATCCCATGAGGTGACTTATGATTTCATTAAATATAAGTTTTATTGTTTATAATCATAATATTATAATATGTGCTTCCAATAAAAGTATAAATAAGTGGTATAGAAAGAAAATAATGAGCAAACAAAAAATCACAACCTATAAATTTTAGGGGCTTCAATTGCCAATGATGAAGACATTGTTTATTAAATAACTTAAACTAAGGCTTTAACGAAGTCATTGTTTATTAACTTAATTTTAATACGGAAGAGAATACTGCTTCATATACAATTAATCTATATTATCTATGTCAAAAAAGTTAATACGACCTATTATTATTAGATGAGTAAAAATAAAAAATTATTTATTTATTTTAAAATTTATGCTATAACAACTCATCTAGTAGGGCGTTCTCGTGATTGGAGTTGTTGTTTATATATTATTATTCACATTTCAGATATGATGTTTACTAATTAATCCAAATCATTCAATTGGCCGAGATGGTGGATAGAGTGCCAAAGAGTTTCTTCAGTCAAAGTATTGTAAGAGTAGTGCAAGTACCACTGCCACAGTGGGGCAAAGAGTCCAACTCCATTACAACAAAATGATTCATTTCTTTAGAAGATAATGTCTCATATGTCATTATGTTAATTATATTATCTCATTGACTTAGATTAGTAGTACCACTAAATGTTTTTTTATCAAAATATTTTTTCTTTTAAAAATATTATCTACATAAAAACATCAAAATAACTTTTTTTTTTTGTTCATAATATGTCCTCTTCTGTCAAGCTTTAGTCACCGAAGCCGCTCTGGTACCATCTTCACATAGCACAGAGTGGAATCCTTACAACTAGCTGATGCAACACCTCTCATTTTCAGCATCGTTGCACCATATAGTCTATGGTTATTCTCTTTTCTCCCACATTAATTTTCCCTCATCTCTAGGATGCAATTGAGAGGAGACTTTGTTTAAAATCTTGCCTGCGGTCTTCTTAGCCTAATAAAATTTCTGTGACCTTAGTTCCAGCAAGATTACAACCATTAACATTCAAATTCTGCAAAGAGTAAATATATCCTGGACTAATAAATAAGGGCATGTTTTTGATGTCTTTGCCCCAATAATGGCATTGAAATTTTCAGGCATCAAACTCTAATGTGCTGCATGATGCTACAAGCACTAATATTACAATAGAAAAAGAAAAAAAGGACTCAAAAAATATCTTATAAAGATTTACTCATTTCACATATAAATGTGATCATTCCCTGTCAGGGGGCTCTCTCAGATAGAAATACGACAGATTTATTAAAATTTTCTTCATTGTGCAGCAGCAATAGTGGATTTTGCACTTTATTTTCCACTCAGTTCTTGAATGATGTCATTATTTGTGTCTTAGTGCAAAGTTGCTTGGTGGAAGATAACACGTGAAAGTAATGATAGAGGAAGATAAAATGATCATCAGACAGCTGAAAATAACCCAGAAAGATCCACAAATAATACTAATAATATTAATAATACAACGATGCATGGTTTTAATTAAGAACAAAAAATTAATAAAAATACTAAGAAATGTTAATACTCTACAATTGTGTTGACTCAAGTCAATACCGAAAAGAGAGAGGAGATTCCAACCAGGCCAAAAGCAAACTTTTACACGCTTCTGCAAATGAAGATTCATTTTTGAAAGGTTTAGAGGGAGACTTGACTAAATACCACCAGGTTGCTGGTTATATATAGGCTAGGGAGAGTTTGTAAATTATCATTACAATAAACAAAAACAACCAAACATATTCTTAATTGTAAAAAGCATGGCAAAAGCAACCTCAGAAAAGCTACTCTTCCTTGTTATCCTTCTCCTTTTCTTTCATATACTAGCTTCTGCTTCTACTGAAGAGGCAAATGCTCTTCTCAATTGGAAAACTAGCCTTGAAAACCAAACAAAGTCTCGGCTATCTTCGTGGAATCTCATTTCTCCTAATGCCAACAACTCCAAGCCAAACACAAGCCAATGCCATTGGTTTGGAATTTCATGTAACGAGTTTGGAAGTGTAATCAGAATAAACATTACCAGCTTCGGTTTAAAAGGTACGCTGTATGAGTTTTCATTCTCCTCTTTCCCCAATCTTGCATATGTTGATCTAGCCCAAAATTCACTCTTTGGAACCATTCCATCTCAGATCAGTTTCCTCTCCGAACTCATTTATCTTGATTTATCCACAAATCAGTTCTTTGGAAAAATCCCACCAGAAATTGGTCTCTTGACAAACCTTCAGGTCCTCCACCTTGTTGAAAATCAGTTAAATGGCTCAATTCCTAAAGAAATAGGTCGGTTAAGGTCTCTTAATGAGCTTGCCTTGTACAGCAACTGTCTCAACGGTCCAATTCCTGCTTCTTTAGGTAATATGAAGAACCTTACTAGATTGTATCTCTACAACAATTCGCTTTCAGGTTCTATTCCTCCCGAAATGGGAAACCTTATCAATTTGCTCGAACTATACATTGATACCAACCGTCTAACGGGCCCGATTCCTTCCACTTTTGGAAATCTTAAAATGCTAACCGTCCTGTTTGCATTCAACAATCAACTTTCTGGTCCCATTCCACAAGAACTAGGAAATTTGACGTCTCTTGATAGTCTAAGCTTTTATACAAATAATCTTTCTGGTTCTATTCCAGCATCATTAGGTGGTTTGACAAAGCTGACTGTACTTCATCTCTATGCAAATCAATTTTCTGGCCCCATTCCTGAAGAGTTGGGAAACCTGAAATATCTCATTGATCTAGAGCTGAGTGAAAATCAACTCAATGGCTCAATCCCTGTTTCCTTCGGTAATTTAACTAATTTAGAAATTTTATATCTCCGTGGTAACCAACTTTCTGGTTCCATTCCTCCAGAAATTGGAAAACTCCTGAAATTGTTAGTATTGCAACTAGACAAAAACCAGTTTACTGGTTATCTGCCCAACATTTGCCAAGGTGGTTTACTTCAAAACATCACTGCAAGTAACAACCGCCTCGAAGGTCAGATTCCAAAGAGCTTGAAAAACTGTACAAGCTTAGTTAGAGTTCGTATGGAAAGGAATCAGTTTACGGGAAATATAGCTCAAGATTTTGGTGTCTATCCGAACCTGAATTTCATGGATCTTAGCCACAATAATTTTCATGGTGAAATTTCATCAAATTGGGGAAGTTGTCCAAATTTGGCCAGCCTAGTCATTGCAAATAACAATATTACGGGAAGCATACCACCCGAGATTGGAGATGCAGCTAGGCTACAACGCCTTCATCTTTCTTCGAACAATTTAGTTGGGGAGATTCCAAAGACATTGGGAAAGTTAACTTTGCTTTCTGAGCTTTACTTAAGTGATAACCAACTTTCTGGAGCTTTACCTTTAGAAATTGGATCGCTGACCGGTCTTCAACATTTGGACCTCTCCACAAACAAATTGAGCCAGTCGATTCCAGGATTTCTGGGAAGTTTCATCAAACTGGTTCACTTGAATTTGAGCAACAACCATTTCAATCATAAAATTCCGGTAGAGTTGGGGAAGTTAGTTCAATTGTCCGAGTTAGATTTGAGTCATAACCATCTTGTGGGAGAGATACCGTTAGAAATCAGCTTCATGTGGAGCTTGGAGGAGCTTAATCTCTCTCACAATCATCTTTCTGGTTCCATTCCAAATGGTTTCAATGTAATGCGCAGCTTGTTGTATATTAACATATCACACAATAAGTTGGAGGGCCCAATTCCAGAGAGCAAAGCATTTCAAGATATAGCAGCATTGCAGGGGAACAAGGGATTGTGCGGCAATGTTCAAGGACTGCCACCATGCATACCTCATGCAAGATACAGTGATCATATCTCTAGAAAGAAGGACCATAGACTGATGTTTTCGATCCTATTTCCACTTTTGTTCATGCTTTTACTTTCCTTTACTTTTTATGGAATCTACTTCATTTTACAGAAAAGAATGAAAGATCGACCAAAAGAACAAAGTAACATGGATAATGAACCGCTGTTTTCGATATCAACTTTTGATGGAAGAATTATCTACAAGGAAATTATGAAAGCAACCAACGGTTTTGATGCTATGTATTGCATTGGCAAAGGTGGATTTGGAAGTGTCTACAAGGTCAAGCTGACATCAACTAGCATAGTAGCAGTAAAGAAACTCCACACTGTACCTAATATTGGTGAAAGAACATATCAGAAAGAATTCTTGAATGAGATAAAGGCTCTGACGGAGATAAGACACCGAAATATTATAAAATTTCTTGGATTTTGTTCAAATCCATTACACTCATTTTTGGTATATGAGTATCTTGAAAATGGTAGTTTGGCCATAGTCCTGAGCAAAGATGAAGAAGCTAGAGAATTGGATTGGTGCAAGAGGATGAATATTGTTAGGGGTGTAGCTCATGCCTTGTCTTACATGCACCATGATTGCTCACCGCCAATAGTTCATCGAGACATATCAAGCAAAAATATTTTGCTGGATGAGGAATATGAGGCTCATATTTCAGATTTTGGGACTGCTAAGCTGCTTAGGCTAGACTCATCCAATTGGACCCAAGTTGCTGGCACATATGGGTACATTGCACCAGGTAATGTAATCTATCCCTTCTTATTTTAATCCATATCATATTGCATGAATGATAATTTTTTATTTTCCTTGCAGAGCTTGCTTATACATTGAAGATAACGGAAAAATGTGATGTGTATAGCTTTGGAGTATTAGCATTGGAAGTGATAAAAGGAAAGCATCCCGGTGATGTCATTCCATCTTTGTTGTCTGATCCTTTAACTAGAGAGAACATGTTGGTGAAAGATGTTTTAGACCAACGGCTTGCACTTCCTCCTCCCAAAGTTCGGGATGAGGTGATAACAGTTGTGAATCTAGCAACAACTTGTTTAGATTCCAACCCACAATCTAGGCCTACCATGAACATGATTTCTCAGATGTTGAGCAATTATGTTCAAAATGTCAAGTAGAGGATAATTGAGTTAATAGCACCTGCCATGTATCTACAAATGTAGTTTGTTATGACTAGTTTTAATGTGGTAATTGTGTCACCAGTGCTAGCTTGTGACTAAAAGAAATGGTAGAATTAGAATGTCCATTTATATCATTGAACTCGAATCACTTTAATGTCCTCAAAGCAAAAATTCAAGTTTTAACTAAACTATTCTTGTAGTTTCTTGCTAATCCCAGATTAGACATTATTTGCAGCAAAAAGTAATAATGGATTTATAAAGAGGAAAAAATAGCAATGATAAAGGCAATAAGTATTAAAGATGCTGAAAAATTAACTAATGTAAATAATTAAAATATTTAAAATTATGATCCTCCATCCGCCTAATTTTGTCTCAAACGTTTAGGGATCTTATGACATATGGATTTTAATATTAATAGATGAGTAAGATTTATATTTTTCCTCTTTCTTCATTAACATTTTTTAAATAACCAAAGTGAAAAAAAATGTGAATCATATCCCTAAAAAAAAAAAAAAAGAGTAAACATGACAAGGGGAGAGGATCATTATCCTAATATAAGATATTGTTTGTGTGTGTGTGTGCGTGTGTGTGTGTGTGTGTTTGTGTGGATGAATAAAAGAAATATATCTCATCTTTTACCTTCAAGGAATCTTTGTTGGACTAAAAACAATGGGGCTACATAGTTTTATTAATTTTAGCCACATAGATGCTACTTAGTTTATACTAAAAACTTTTATGAACGCTATGCAAACAGTGTGGTTACATAATTTTATTGTATCATTATTTTTTCTGATAGGCTACATAGTTGATCTTCAGAATCAAATGGTCAATTAAACTAACATATCCTATTCCTACATTAAATTCAGTGATTTAAAAAAAAAAGTCCTAACACGACTAAACATATTTAAATAGAGTTAGGCTACTTGAACTTAATTTTTTAATCAAAATCTTGTCCATTTTGATTTTAAAAAAATATTAGTAAACTTATTTATGTTAATTTGACACAAAACTTTGGGTATTTTTTTCTCTTTTTTGTACTTTAATTCAATTAAATTTCGAACCTATTGAATTTATGTTGATGCCATAAGAATATTTTTAAAATTATAAAAAATCATTAGATATATATTAGCTGTAGAGTGTACTTTAAAAAAAAAGAGTTTTGAAAGTAAAATTTTGAGGAACATGGCAATAGAAGAAAGCTTCAATGTTTTGGTTGGAATTTGCCAAATTGCAACATAGTGCGCCACCCGCATAGCAACTTCCTTTTCCTTATCACTTCGAGTCTATATACGCAGAAAGTGAAAGTAATTAATTTAATAAATGATTGCTGTTGAAAACTTTTAAGTATATATAAATATTTAACATCTAAGTATTAATTTCAATAAAAAACAAAAGGAAGTTTTTAGGCAAAAAGAAAATAATATAATATTCAGATTAATAATGTTTCCAGAGTAATTAGAGATCAATCAAAGAGAGAACTCTGTTTATTTAATTATTATTTTTGTTCGAGTGGAGCAACAAATTAAAAAAATTCATGGATAACTCATATAGCAATTTTGAAACGATACCAGTGGAAAAACAACGGCGATCGCGGACAGAAAATTACAAATAATTTGATTTGAAAATAAATAAAATAATCCAAATCAATTGGTTGTAAAATATCCGTGATCAGTGCCTGACAGATGGACAACGCCACAGGTCTATTCGGTTGTCGAGCTTCATAGTCGAAAAAATGTCCACCAATGGATTATAGTAAATCAATAATCATGAAGGAGTGCAAAAAATCTAAGTTAAAAAAGTCTAATCCGTTTACATATAATCTAACTATAATACAATTTATTGATTTCATATATTTAAGATTAAAATAAGTGAAATTATAAAATTTATAATGTCCAAATAACTGATTATTAATTTTGAAAAGAATATTGATTTATGAATAATATTAAATAAAACCATAAATGAAATAACATCAATAAGATTTAAATGTAAGTATATTGGTTTTAAGAAGTCTCAGTTCAATCATTAAAATAATAAATCAAAATAATTTATCATTCGTAGTTATATATTTAGATGTTAAGTTTAATTCAAATCAATTTGGATTTTAGAAAGAAAAAGAAAGGCTGGCTTTATCATTTTTTTAGTTGTTATTAGATAGTTTATTTATTGATGGAAAACATAGGAGAGAAGCACAAAATGTCCCTTTTTTTAGTTTTTGTTAAGAACTCTCTATGTGTGTCTAGTAAATGTTTTTCTGTATTAAGATTAAATAACTGAACTGGCTATAAATAGCCATACAAGAATAACAGAATGGAGAATAATCTGCAGAAAAAATCTCCAGTAACAAATGATCAAAAAATCAAATAAGACTTATTCAAACCACTAAGCAACCAACAGAAACAAATCCTAAAAGACTGGATCAACACTAACAATTAACAATTTCAACATCCTCCCTTAAACTGAATACCAAATTGATTCAGTTTATAAATGGATCCATACAGATACCCAACAGACCTCTCAGCTTCATGAATAAATCGAGCTTCAATGGCTTAGTCATTATGTCTGCAACCTGTTCTTGAGTGTGACAATGAACCAATTTTACAACTCCATCTTTAGTTAGCTCACGAAGAAAATGAAACCTAACATCTATATGCTTGCTTCGATCATGCAATACAGGATTCTTCGATAGTTCGATAGCTGAGTTGTTGTCAAAAAAGACTTTGGTACCACCATTTTGAACATTGTTAAAAGCCTTCAAAATTCTCCTCACCCAAACTGCTTGACAAGCACATGAAGCTGCTGCAACGAATTCAGCTTCAGTGGAGGACAAGGTCACTATAGGTTGTTTCTTTGATGACCAAGAAACAGCTCCTGAACTCAGCAGAAAAACATAACCTGAAGTATTTTTTCTGTCATCTAGATCTCCAGCGTAGTCACTATCTGTATAGGCAGCCAGATTCTCATCTCCTCCCTTTCTATAAAATATCCCAAAATCAGAAGTCCCTTTTAGATATCTCAGCACTCTCTTCTGAAGATGAAGCTCTGTGGGACAATCCATATACCTACTTAGAAGACTTACCACAAACATAATGTCAGGTCGAGTAACAGTTAGATACATTAGACTGCCAACTACTTTCTTGTAACGACTACTATCCACCCTTACTCCATTTTCATCTCTCATGAGTTTGCAGCCTGGAACAATTGGATTATAAACTGAATTGCATTTATCCATATCAAACCTTTCTAACACCTCCTGTGTATACCTCTTTTGACAGATAAAAATGCCCTCTAGTCTTTGCATTACTTCTATACCAAGGAAATATCTCATTTTTCCAAGGTCTTTCATATCGAACTCATGCATCATAGAATTTTTAAATTTAATAAACATATGCTCATCATTGCCAGTAAAAATCAAGTCATCAACATAAAGACAGACAATTAGAATTTTACCTCCTTTTCCTGCTTTAATGAACAAAGTATGTTCATAAGGGCACCTCTCAAAACCTTCCTTTGTAAAATATGACTCTATCCTACTATACCAAGCTCGTGGAGCTTGTTTTAGTCCGTATAAAGCCTTCTTTAATCTGTACACTTTTAGTTCATCATCTTTTTTCTCATAACCAGGAGGTTGCTCGATGAAAACTTCTTCACTAAGTTCCCCATGGAGAAAGACCGACTTTACATCTAGCTGAAAAATAGTCCACCTTTTCTAAGCTGCAAGAGATACAACTAATCGAACTGTCTCCAAACGTGCTACAGGTGCAAAAACTTCAGTGTAGTCCACACCATGCTTTTGTGTATAACCCTTTGCAACCAAACGAGCTTTGTACTTTTCAACCTCACCATTTTCATTGAGCTTCGTCTTATAGACCCATTTCACACCAACATTCTTTGCTCCTGGAGGCAAATCTGTCAATTCCCAAGTATCATTTTTTTCTATAGCTGCAATCTCCATATCCATCGCCGTTCTTCACTTTGCATCTTTTAGCGCTTCTTCAAGGAGAACTGGATCATTGGCTGTAAACATGGCTAGATATGCCATGTCTTCTTCCTCTGATAAATCAGCTCCACTTACATAGTCCCTCATCCAAATCGGTTGCCTTCTCAACCTTTGTTCACGATATTCAGATGAAGAATCTTCACATGAGCTAGATGAATTGCCTTCATTTGACCCATTTGAGCCATCAGGTGTATTTTTCTCAGTACTGTTATGTTCATGAGTTTCAACTTCATCTCCATGTCCAATAGCATCTGCTTCTTTGTCATTGTTGCCCCAATTCAAGTTAGACAAAATGACTTCCTCATAACCTTTATCCCAATCCCAATTACTGTCTTTTTCAAACACAACATCCCTACTTACTATAATTTTTTGAGAAATAGGATCATACAACCTATATGCTTTTGACTCCTCACTAACACCAAGCAAAACACATCTTATAGTCTTGTTATCAAGCTTTGTCCTTTTGCAATCAGGAATATGAACATGCGATACACACCCAAACACCCTAAAGTAATCTATTGATGGTTTGAATCCGCTCCAAGCTTCTTCTGGAGTCTTGTTTTTTGCTGCAAGGGTTGGACTCCTACTGAGAACAGGAACTGTCCAATTTACAGCTTCAGGCCAAAATGTTTTGGGAATCTTTTTCTCAGAAAGCATACTTCGAACCATATTCATGATAGTTCGATTCTTTCTCTCTGCAACTCCGTTTTGTTGAGGGGCGTATGCGGTTGTTAGTTGTCTTCAGATACCATTCTCACTACAAAAATTAGTGAATTCAAGTGATGAGAACTCACCCCCATGATCAGTACGAAGACCTTTTATACTCAAACCAGTTTCTTTTTCAAAAAGATTCTTATATTTCGTGAAGGTAATAAATGCTTCTGACTTTTCAACCAAGAAATAAACCCAAACTTTATGGCTATAGTCATCGATAAAACTAATCATGTACCTTCGGTTTCTATTAGACATAAGGCTGATTGGTCCACATATATTGGCATGCACTAGTTCAAGAACTTGAGAAGCTCTTCATGTGCTTTCCCTGGGAAATGGATCTCTCTGTTGCTTTCCCACTAAACAATTTTCACACACCTTTGACGAGGTTTCAAAACAAGGCAGTCCTCTCACTATTCCTTTTTGTTGAAGAATTTTCAAACCACTAAAGCTTAGATGACCATATCTTGAGTGCCAAAGTCGAGCCGGATCTTCCATGAAAGAATTGAAGCAAGCTTCCTCCTATAGTTGTGTTTTAGTAAACAGCCTAAACATGCGATTTAAGGACATTGTAGTCTTCATAATTAGTCCTCTCTCAGGATGATAAATTTTGCATGTTCCTCGATGTATAAGAATTGCAAGTCCCTTCTCAGCTAGTTGACCAATGCTTATCAAGCTATTCTTTAATCCTGGAATATAGAATACACCAGTAATGATCTGCACAAAGCCATTCACCAGCATTCGCACATTACCTTTACCTATCACATTCATGCTTGAATTATCTCCTAGTTTCACCTTATCCCTAAAACTTCCATCAAAATCTGAGAAAAGTTCCCTCTTGCCACACATGTGATTACTGCATCCAGAGTCGAGAAACCAAGGTTCCTCTTTGCTAGCTTCCTCATCATTCATGTATACGCCATCAATAACATTTCTTCATTGCCTTCTGCATAATTTGCTTTTACTTCTATCTCCTTATTTGGACACTCATACTGAAAATGTCCAAGCTTATGACAGTTATAACATTCAATAGTGGATTTGTCAAAGCTACGTCTACCTCCTCCTCTTCCTCGTCCTCGAATTCTACCACGACCTTGTCCTCTTTCTCCAGATGACTCTCCAAGAGTAACTTTCAATGCTTGCTCTTCCATAACATGAGTTTTCATACGTTGCTCATGTACAAGAAGGCTACTCTGTAATTCATCAATGGTAAGAGCATCCAAATCATTCGACTCTTCAATGGAACACACCACATAATCAAACTTGGATGTCATGGATCTCAAAATCTTCTTAATGACTGCTACATCGTCCATCTTTCCTTTATTAGCTCTGAGTTTGTTGACCACAGCAAGAGTACGAGCAAAGTACTCGTTCACAGACTCTCCCAGCTTCATATTTAGCATCTCGAATTCCTTTTGAAGAGCTTGTCGTTGTGCTCGCTGCACTCTTGCTGTACCGTGATATTTTTGTTTCAAGGAATCCCAAATGCTTTTGGCTGTATCCTTGTTCAAGATGGTTTCTAGGATTGATCGATCTATGGCCTGGAAAAGATAATTTTTTGCCTTCATATCCTTTAACTTTGCATCATCAATCACCTTCTTCTGTGCTTCAGTGAGTTGAACTCCTTCTGCTGCTGCAGGAATCCCACCTTCCACCACACTCCAATATTCTTTTGATCGCATGAAATTCTCCATGAGCATACACCAGTGATCGTAGTGGCCATCAAATTTTGGGATCGCTGGTTGCACAAATCCACTCTCAGCTGCCATATTTTTGTCACTAAATACTTTAAAAGACTGCTGCTTCTTAATTTCAATAGGCCCCTGTGATGAGGCTCTGATACCAGATGTTAAGAACTCTCTGTGTGTGTCTAGTAAATGTTTTTCTGTATTAAGATTAAATAACTGAACTGGCTATAAATAGCCATACAAGAATAACAGAATGAGAGAATAATCTGCAGAAAAAATCTGCAGTAACAAATGATCAGAAAATCAAATAAGACTTATTCAAACCACTAAACAACCAACAGAAACAAATCCTAAAAGACTGGATCAACACTAACAATTAACAATCTCAACAGTTGTCCCCTTACTCTTTTGATTTTGTGCCCAAAACTGTATTAGAACATGCAAAATGATTATCAATTTTTCGGAAGTCAAATTTCACAAAGTGACAAGGCATGGCTAATTTTGTGTGAAGAATAAGTAGTGAACGAGTATATGGTTCTTATAAGATAGATACATGAGAGAATGATGTAGAGGAATTGTTGAAATAAAGTTTATATATGTTGGATGGAACCCTTTAAAAAAAAAAGCTTCGACTAGATAAATAAATTAGAATAAAGATATGATGCTAGAATTTTACACTAATTTTGATTGGCCAAGATGTTAATTACGAGCTTCTTAGTAGCTATTTCAAATAAAATAAGGAAAGCCACTCGTTTGAAGGAAAATAATCAGTAATTAAGACAAAGACTTTTTTTTTTTGGGTACAAGATGGAGCCAAATTTTTCAGTGCAAACATACCAATTTCCTTAAGAATTGTCGAAAATTGAACACCAGGATGCTTTCCAATTCAAATCAATTAATTGAATTGAAATTGATTGAATTTTGACTGAGTTTAACCACAAAATTAAATCATGATTCTTAAATTTTTAATTTCAATTTATGGATTTTATTCTAAAAAAATCTATATATGACCTATACAAGGCTTATCTTAAACCTAAATTATTTAACTCATTCATTTTCATTCTCATATTGCATAAAGAATTTTTTCGTTTCATCTACACTGATATGGATTTCCATTTGTTGGATTACAAGATCAAATTGTATTTCTGTCCAAAATAAGATCAAGTCAAGGGCGTATAAAATGATTTCAATTTATTTGAAAATATTCACTACAAGAAAATTAGGTTTATGTGTCACTTTATTTGTGTCGATTTCTAACAAAGTGACATGTATATTTCAGTCAAATCTAAGTAAAATCATACGTGTCACTCTTCTGGGAGTCTGTACCCTAATTTTTTCCTCCCTAACTATCCATCTCCATCTCAATCCCCCTAACCCAACATGGCAGCAGCCCTTGTAGAGTCCGTCCAGTGTTTCGGTCGTAAGAAGACTGCCGTCGTCATCGCCATCTATCCATACACACTTTCTTTAATTTTATTTTTACATAAAAACGAAATATTATTGTTTTATTTTTTTTCTTTTTCTTTTTTTTTTGTGGGCTTTCAAATCGAATTTCAATTTCTTTCAGACAGTCAAAAATGGAAGAGGCAAAAGCGCGAGCCGCAAAAACCCAAGCACAAAGACGACGACGTAGAGGACGAAGACGAGGAACAAGACAACAACAACAACAAAACGGACAATCACCACAATAATAACGGTAACATGGACAATGGCGACAACTTGCAGCATGCCTCCACGACGCCAGATCCGACAGCGAACGAGAGCGAGTTCTTAATTGACGGCGAGACCCGCATCTACGACTTCCCTCCGGTGGTCCAACGCGCTATCAACCGGCCGCACGCCTCCGTGTTGAATGTTGTGGCGATTGAGAGGGCGAATTTGGTCGGTGCGACTAGCGATAGTGCTAGGGGTGCCGTGGCAGCGTTGGAGAATATTTCGTACAGCCAGCTGCAAGCTCTGTCGACTATGACGATGGATTGCGTGGCGTTATATCCGGATAGGAGTGATGGCAGGAGTTCAGCGTCGTGTGTGATTACTCTGCCGCAAATTATGGAAGGAAGGGGAGTCATTAAGCGGATCGGAAGTAGAGTTCATGTAGTACCTATGCATTCAGGTTCAGCTCTATCTCTGTTGTGTCCTTTATTTTGTTGGAAGTAACTAGCAAACATTTGTGCCCTAGCAGCTTCATGGTGCATACGATTGCTTTTGAGTATTAAAATTCCTTTGTATGGTATTGATAGATAAAAATATTTGTTGAAATTTTACTCCCCTTCATCTTTTGAGTAACAGAAATTAAAAAATAAGAAATTGGGATGCTTAAGAAACAGAGGGAGAGGGAGAGGGAGAGTGAGAGAGAATAGGGAATTAAGTCACTTATATTCTTGTATGGAGCTGGTTGTGGCCGATTTGAAAAAGTTCAATTCGCTGTAGCAGGAAGTTAGTCTAGCGACTAATTTGAGGAATTTTAAGTTGCAAAGTATCTGGAAATTACATTTAGGATGGTGTTTACATTTATGCATCTTAGACGTTAAGTGAAGAGTCTTTGTGTGATTCATATACAGCTATGACTTTTCATTTGAAGTATGATTTCTCTATTTTGAGGTCAAAGGATCCAATATCTAAACTGATTAATTATTTAAATGGTTTTTGTGATAAATTATTTGTCACCATTTGAATTATACCAAAAAGATGTTGCTTGGCATTTTCTTTGATATGCACATGTATTTGTTGTGTATGTGCATTTGTAATTTATTATTTTTTTCAGTTTTTTGTGGGTTTATCCTCCCTCCCCTGCAGATTGGTTTTCACCAGCCACAGTGTATTGATTGGAGAGACAAGTGGTGCCACATTTGTTCTCTAGAAAATCACCAGAAAACACACTAGAGAAATACGTGGAATGTAGGAACTACATTGTTGCTAAATACATGGATAATCCAGAGAAGAGGCTCACTGTTTCTGATTGCCAGGGATTGGTAGATGGTATCAACTATGAAGACCTAAGTCGAATTTTTTGGTTTCTTAATCACTGGGGTATTATCAATTACTGTGCTTCTGCGCCAAGTCCTGAACCTTGGAATGGTGGGTCCTACTTGAGGGAGGATTCAAATGGTGAGGTTTATGTGCCATTAGCTGCTTTAAAGTCTATTGATAGCTTGATCAAATTTCACAAGCCCAAGTGTAGACTCAAGGTAGCTAATGTTTATTCATCATCCTCATGTCATGATGATGATTCCTTTGACTTGGACAACAGAATTCGAGACCGTTTATCGAAAAATCATTGCAATCATTGTTCTCAGCCTATTCCAATTTTGTACTATCAGTCACAGAAGGAGGTAGGCTACATGCTCTCTTTGTTAGTTTTTTTTTTTTTTTGTCATTAGACTTTCTTGTTCGTATAAAGAACTAAACTGCAGAAAAGTATCTCAATTGCTGAAATATTTTTCTCCAAAATTTTGTAATCATGCATGAAATTAGCTAAAACTAAGTTCTTGCTATATCATGGCATACATTCTTTGTAGATTTTAATTAAATGGTGTGGATTTCTCTCTATTTGTTGAGTGACTAATAATTGTGGTCTGGATCTTTGAGCTGTCATCTTATATCGTATGACTCTAAATCATGGGTATAATCTGATGAAAGTTGTTCTAGATTTTTATTTCTTTAACAAGAAGTGAAAGTGTTCTATTGGGACCGTTCTTGCTTTGATATACACTTCTAGGTTTCTCTTCCTCCATAAAGTGTCATTACAATAGTTCCTTTAACAATGAGAGTCCCTTAGCTTGCATTTTACAGATATCTATAAGACTGCAGATTCATTGCTATTGGAGTAATAGTTGTTTTGAATCTACTGATGGAAATTAAATTTGTAAGCTATAGTTATTACCATTGCTAATTCTGGACTTGAAAAGAACTTGTTTAAGAAGGTGAGTCAAAAATACTTTGCACCACTCACTATGGCTTGCTAATGACACTTGTTATTTTGTTGTGGTTAAGTAGTTTAAGAACCTATATAATTCACCAAAAGAAAGCGGAATTGCATTACTTTTTTGTTGAAGAATCCTTGTCTATCAACTTTACCTTTGATAATCTTGGTTTAGCATGCATTCTGATGTATATTACTATGCTTACATCTACTATTTGCTGACTATTATTTAAATTAACAGGTTGATGTACTTCTATGCTCTGATTGTTTCCATGAGGGAAGATTTGTTGCTGGTCATTCAAGTCTAGATTTTATTAGGGTGGATCCTGCAAAAGATTATGGTGATCTAGATGGAGAAACTTGGAGTGATCAGGAAATGTTTTTGCTGCTTGAGGGCATAGAAATTTACAGTGATAATTGGAATGAAATTGCAGAGCATGTTGGCAGCAAGTCAAAAGCACAATGCATCCTTCATTTTGTTCGTCTGCCTATGGAGGATGGTCTGCTGGAAAATATTGAGGTTCCCAACATATCCAATCCATCCAATTTATCAAGTAGAGATGACTATGGAAGATCACGTTCAACTCTAAATGGTGATTTGCCAGGTATTCTTAAATGTTGATGATCTCTATCCTTCCAAATTATTATTATGATGTTTATTCAAGATTTTTATGTTTACTTGTCTCTCTATATTTGCAGGATCAAGCTTTCAAGAAGCTGATTCAGAAAGTCAGCTCCCATTTGCAAATTCTGGGAATCCAATTATGGCTTTGGTAAGTGATTAGCATTTAATAATTGACGTTTGGGCTTTAAGATGATTTTGGTGATTATGTGAAAATAATTTATATTGAGTTTGAGATAAATTATTGCATTTGATTTTGACCTATGTGGTCCAAAATGGTTTGATGATTAGGATTTTGAAATACTGTCTATTAACTTCATTCTAAGTAGGTTAAAATTTCAATTTCTTTTGTTATAGAAATAATTGTGAAACGAGTTCAACTTTTTCAATTTGCACTGAAAATATTTGGCTTGACTTCCATTAATAGTGAAACTACATTTTGTAGACTTTTTACCAAGCAGCAATGATGCTCCATATATACAAGCTACTTCTTGTTATTTTGCCTCATAGCTATAACCTTTATTGAATTTGAGGCCATTGGCTTGATCACTCTCTTTCGTTGATCTTTTAGTCCTTGCTCTTTTTATTGGAGCTATCTTTGCTCCATATATACAAGCTACTTCTTGTTTTTGTTTTTGTTTCTTGTTTTTTGTTTTTGTCTTTTTCTTGAATATATCCAGTATTTCAAGTGATTTCGTATAAATTTTTTGATAGGATTATTATGAGATAAAAAGTCTGCCTAATTTTTTTGAGTCATAGCGATGGGCCAACTCATCATGCATAAGTTCTCCATATTATAAGTATACTATGACTTATGTTTATTGGGTAAGAGTTGTGTAAAAAACAGAGGAAGGTTTCATTGTAATGTGTCTTTTTATTGGCTGGAAATCTAGACCTTTTTCATTGGAATTTTTGTATATATTTTTGCTTTAGTCTGTTATTTATGCTCAAAGATTTAAGCATTCCTTTTTACCTATGTAGAATTAACTCAGAGAATATACAGGGAGAAATTGCCAGTTCTATTCAACAAAAAGGTATGGTATAATATTTAATTTCCCTGTTTTCTCCATATTTTCTTCCTTTTCCATGTGGTTTTAATTAATTTGTTTGATTATTTCTATGATTTAAACTTCAGGTAAGAACTTAACGGGTCACGGTTCAAGGAGCCAAAATGGGGCAGAGGTTGCTCCAATATCTGCAGATAAAGTTAAAGTTGCTGCTGAAGCTGGTCTTGCTGCTGCAGCCATGAAGGCAAAACTGTTTGCTGATCATAAAGAACAAGAAATTCAAAGGCTATCTGCTAATATAATAAATCATCAGGTATTGTTGTCTCTGTTTCAGATATATATATATATATATATAAAAGGAAATTTATTCACCTCTTGGCCAAATTACTGACAATGCCACCTAGTTTAGAAGATAAGCTAAGATTTGCCAAACCTTAGGGAGGCCATTAAAACTTTTCCTATTTTTCCAAATTTGACTTGAATTGCCAAATTTGACTTGAATTGTTGGTTCTGATATTGTAGAACATTTTCTGCCAGCGTCTAGAATTTGGCAGATTTCTGTTTTTAAAGTTTGTGCACAGGAATTTTTTCCAAATGTTCTTGCTATGTATCATGCATGAGTTGATATATTTAATCTTGGATTGCCAGTGTGTCTTGTCTCTTCATGTTGGGAGTATACAGGTGTATAGGTAAATCTGCAGTATCAGATGTGGCATTTTAAGTGTGAAGAACTTCTGATTTCTGGTTTAGTTTTCAGGTTAGGATGGGCACTTATAGATAATAAGATTACTCGTAGGTCTGGAGGGTGATTTGAGGTTCGTTAAAATTTTGGTTCTTTTTCTATTTAGAACTGTGTCTTTTCCAAATCTTCCTTTTTAGTAGTTTGTCTACTTGCTATCTGAATGAAAAGAAGAGATGAGACTAATATGAACCAGAACAAAACGAAGCTGCTAATGCTATGACTCTATGAGGGTAAATAATCTGATATTGAATGGTCTAACCCTTATGTTCTCGGGAATTGGGGTTTTTCTATGCATTATAAGCACCTTATTTTGAATGTCATTGCTTCTAATATTCTGCTTTTGGTTTAAATCTCCTGGAACTTTAAGTGCCTTATATGACAAACTCTAATAAATTTGGCATCGAATTATGATGTGAGAGCATACCATATGGGTAGCATGACTGGCAAATTTTGATTCCAGTGGATTTAAAGTTTTTTATTGTATTTTTATTTCATCATTTTTGTGCCATGGAAATGCATTTCTGGTGGATGACATAATCACATAATGCTACTGGGTAGATTTTATCTCTGATTAAATTGGATATATGCTGGTGCATAAATGCCTAAAATATTTATTAGGTTTCTGCTTTATCTTGATGGCTTGTTCTACCTTTCAACAGATTCATGCGTTCAACATTTTTCAACAGGATATTGAAAAATTAAATTTGAACTTTTTGGGATCATTTGACTGAGAACATTTATTTATGAATCCAATATTGTAGTTCACAGTTTGACATTGCTATCAAATCAAATTCATTGGAGCTACCTTAGGATAGAATTATATTGCGCAAATTTTTTGGCCACCAAAGTTACAAGGTCTGAGATTGGTACTAGTTCAGATGGAACTCAGTGAGAATGGAAAAGGCTCTACAAAACTATTATATTTCATATTCATCTATAGGTGCTCTTTCTTTCTTTCTCTTTTTAACTGTTTATCCAGGAAATTAACACTTCATTTGGGATAAGTTTAAAGATAAAATGGAAATTAATTTGTGGATCTCATAACTGTTGTGATGCTGTATATATACATGAAAGGAGATGTTGAGATAGATATGCTGTTTCAAACAGTATTATATGTATTTTGGTGATTCTTATTGTAAGCAAGTTAGTAGATTTTGTTCAACTGACAATTAAATGTTTTTCTTTTGCAGTTATGCTGGAGGAGGAATGGAAGTTAGATGTATCGATTTTGTGGTCTTAGAGGGTTTAAAAGTTCTAAGGCAGAGTTAGGATGTTAAGAGATGTAATCAGAATGCTTGTGCAACTTCTGTCATACAATTTTGTGCTTGACTTTTCCCTTTAGTTGAAATTTCTGCCCTTGTCATTTATGGTTGAGGAAATATAATGAGTTGATTATTTGCTACTTGTCTGGGAAGGAATTGATGGATAACCCTACAATATGTATTGTATTGCAATGTGTTTGACATGCAATAGGGCTCATAACATGTTATAACCATTTCATCTCTCATCATTTTATAGCAAAATAATATTTAATATATATATATATATAATACTGGGTTGATGCAAGCAAAGGGTCGGTATCAGCCCAATATTATATATTTTTAACAACAAATACATGTCGGTTTTTAACACTCATCTATAAGTTCAAAAAATATATGTCGGTTTCTAACACTCACATACTATTAGGACAACTTGTCACTTATAAACCCTCATCTTATGTAGTCAAATAGCTAAGATACATGTCGGTTTTTACCAGACAAGAGACCGACAAAAGGAATCGACACAAATTTGTGTCGATTTGACCAACCGACATGTATAGAATACACGTCGGGTCCATAAATGTCATATTGAAACCGGCATGTATACATATATATGAGGGTGGAAAACCGACATATATAAGGAATTTTCTTGTAGTGATTGTAAACTATATCTT
Source organism: Boswellia sacra (assembly GCA_013180625.2). NCBI lineage: Eukaryota > Viridiplantae > Streptophyta > Magnoliopsida > Sapindales > Burseraceae > Boswellia > Boswellia sacra. Next base: position 12,743 of record SNVD02006777.1, on the reverse strand, counting down.
ATTTTGTTTTCTTTATTTACACGTGACCAAAAGAAAGTAGGTGAAGGTGGGTGAGAATGTTCTAACTACTCAATTCTGAATTTGAAAATAACTCTACAGGATGTTAGTTTAATTTCCATCTAAAATTTTATTTAAATGCCGCAACTCATCCGAAATATTACCTTAATTCATTATTTCTTTGTCCTTCACTAGAGTGTCAATATCAACGATTTCTTCAGTCAAAGTCTATAAAATTTATAGATTTATAGACTTTATTGTAGTGGTATTTATAGACTCGTTTGTTTTAGGTTTTGATAACTTATTTTCAATCATATATCTCGGAATGAAAAAAGTTAAAGAAAACACCACTTTTTTAAGTCCAAAACATTTGAATGTATCCGAATACCATAAATATCCTAATATATAAAAGCAATTTTTTTTTTTTTGTTTTCTCTTTGACCTAGTTGTCACTCTCATATCATCATTCCCTTCATGAACCTTGTTCCTCAAATCCACTTCCGGTGAGAGCGATGGCGTTGACGTGGGTGAGAATATAGTGGTTGGCTCAGATGGCAATGGTGCAAATAGCAGTCCTAGTGGTATCAGCAGTGGAGGACACAAGTGTGATGGTAATGGCGATAGTGTTGATATGGGTCAGAACACGGTGGTGGTCTCTATGGTGATGTTAGCAATAGGGGTAGATAAGGACACGGGCTTAGTGATGATGGTGTTGGCAGTGGACCGGTGGGGTGACGGCGATGGATGAGGATAGGTATGGTGATGACGACCATGGTATTCATGTGGATGAGAACAAGGTGGGCTAGTGGCTGCGGATAAGGATGCGACCTTGGATTTGATGAGTTTGGAGTGGAAGACACTGCGGGGGGAGTGATGTTGACGATGGGGTCAGCGTGAAGCAGTGAAGGCAAATGTTAAGGAAGTGCTTCTAGAGATGGGGAAAGCGGAGGTCGAAGTTGGTTAATAATAGAAAAAGAATAAATTTAAATAAAATATAATTAATTAGAGATTAAAAATAAATTTAATAATTAATAAATATAAATGTATGGTTACTGATAATTTTGATTTTGGTTTAATTTTATTTAATATATTAAAAGGATTGTAATAAAATATAACATTAACTATTTAAGTGAAAAATAATTTTGGTTTGATTTTATTAAATATTTAATTTTTAAAGGATTGTGACAAATATAATATTAACTATGTAAATCCAAAAGAATTTTGGTTTAATTTTATTCACTATTTAATTTTTAAAGGATTGTAACAAATATAATATAAACATTTTAAATTTCCTATTTCAAGGGTAAAAAAGTCACATTAATAATAAATTTTTCCCTTACCACATTTTTTAAGATGTATATAAAATTGTAAACAAACATGCTTTTAAATCGCGTGAATTAAGTCTAAAAAAGTGTTTAAATTTAAAAAGTGGTAAGTGGTGGAAATAAACAACCACTAAGACTATTAGCATAGCACGTTGAAGGAGTAATTTAATTTGAACAGCAATCAAATACATCTTGACTGAAATATTGTAGTGCTGACTAAGACTATGAAACACGTTGAATGAATAAATTAATTTGAAAAGCAATGAAATACGTCTTGACTAAAATGTTGTGTTGCTGATTAAGACTATTAGTGCAACAAGTTGAACGAATACTTTAATTTGAAGAGCAATATTTAAATACATCATTTAAGATACAAAGTTTATATATAAATTTCAGGAGTTTTGATATTACATTTTTGGTTGTCGATAGTTGAAACTAAGAATTAAGAGCGTTACTCTCGAATACTACCTTGACTTAAGTTTCCGCACAAAAGAAAGAGATAAAAGACTTTGAAATTAACCTAATGTGAAGCACACTCTTTATAGCATTCAAAGTTGATGGATTGCTATGTGAGATATAATAGAAACAGTTAAATCAGAGTGTACAGAAATTTTACGTGATTCGGTTATAAACAACCTACATCCAATATGTTAATTTGCTAGTTTACAAGACTTTTTAGCAGACTCCCTCAACTCTTGATGCCTAATCTATGTAAAACTTGTTCTTCCGAAAATAGAACACTAGTGATTCAACTCTCTCACAATTGTTGCACTTCTAACAATAGCTGTTAAATAGTTCATGGTTATACACTCAAAATAGACATTATAGACTCATGTAATCACTTAACCAATTTAAGCACCACGCGATCTTAAAAACCAAAAAGCTTGAAGGTTTAAACAACTAACAATATTATGATTACTTTGGTGATTCAATTAACGATTCAAACCTCATAAGATGCCAAACACTTTTGGTTACGTGGACAATATCTCACGTGAGTTCATGTATTATTATTTGAGTTTCGAAAAGTAGAAGTTTTGTTTTCGAAAGGTGAATTTCATTGCAGAAGTGTTGAGTGCATGTATTATTATTTGAGTTTCAAAACCATGTATAAGGGGTGGATCAACAGTTCTGTTTTCCAAAATTGCAAAAAATTATCTTATTAAATTTCTTAATTGCACCGTTTGATAAACTTTTCATTGAGTGTGAGAGGCACTTTCTTGTTTGCTTAGTCTTTAATTTGCTTCCATTCAGTACAATTTAGCATTAATTCCTTTAATTAATGCTTTTTAATTTTGCAGGAGCGAAGACAGAGAATTGAGTTCATGAAAGCTGATTGACAAAAGAACTTTACCAACACCAAGATAGCGGAAAATTGAGTTAATGGAATCAGCTGATCGACTAAAGTACGTGACCGAGCTGTCCAAGACGGTGGACAATTGAGTTATTGGAAGCCGAGTCAGGTATAGTCCTGCACTAAGATAAAAGCGTTTTTCTTTCCAAATAAAGACAAAAGCAAGTTAGTCTTCAAGTTATGAAAGCTGATTCACTATATTCCTGCACTAATATTAAAGTGTTTACTGTTCAAGGAAGAATGCAAATCGCACTTCCAAGTCTTCCACTTATCCACCCACCGTTGACTTTCAGCTCGTGCAAGTCTACACAAATTTCACCAACTTAAGCAACCCACTTGCATTGGAGCACAAATTCCATAAGATATTAATAAAAGCAAGACGAAGGCTTGATGATAATGCGGAAAAGTTTTAGGTATAGTTTTGATCAATTCCAATTTATATACCCAGATTAATATATATATGGTGAGTCGGTCCCATCTAAGTCTTTCTCGTGAAGCTATATAACATCCTTAAGAGGCAATGATGATGTAGCAATTAATGACATAGCAATGAGGTACAAACAAGAAGACACATCGCTTGATATCATAAAATTAAGATAATTAATACTTAGAAAAGTGTTTTAAGGGCTCAAAAAGTTTTTAACCGTTGAAAAACAGATATAGCTAAAACGATCTCTTAAACAGTGAGATTCAATCTCATAAAGTTGAATTTCTGTTCTCAACCCATGATCACTATGGCCTTGAAGTTTCTTTTATAACTCTCAAAAGCTTCTTCACAGTGGCTTCATATCACACCTTATTTCGAAGGGAACCACAATTAAATTGATATCTCTTTGTGTGATGTGATTTATCATTTACATGACATTAATCTCGATGTTTTATATGCTTCCATAATATCTTCTTATAATTACACACTCAACCCTCGAAAAGTATCCCTTTTCCTCTATTTTATTGCTACCTCTTACGTCTCTTCTTTTTCACATGAATATATTGTGGTGTACAAGTACATTTGATATTCAGATTGCTTGTGTGTTTCTAAATTCTTTTCATGCAAGGCTGTTTCTGTTTGCGATAGACAATATCATCTCTCAAGAAAACAACAAACCTTAATCTGGGTAAAATTTTAATCAATCCTTGTCTTTGCCAGTCAAAAATGCAATTTTAACACTTCTAAATTCTTTGTGTGCTGGTTTAATGAAGTTAAAGCCAGAGTTAGAGAATTCTGTTTTGAATGCAAAAAGGTTTTTAATTGTAATTATAATTAATTAATTTTTTTTCTTTACGGTGGAGTCAAGTAAAAAAATTAATAATTAATTCACTTTACAAATGACATAAAAAAATAAATAAAGGAGGCTTCTCTAAGAAAACTTTTATACGAAAATTAATACCTAATTTTTTTAGGATAATATCAATAAAAACCCTAAAGTTTTGATTTTATTTTAAGCAGAGAATAATTAGTGTTTTTCACTAATCAAACCCCTGAAGTTGTTCATTTTTCATTAATCACATCCCTAGAAATGATGTTTTGAGGGGTGAAAATGATGAGTTGAAGACAACTTCAAAAATATGAATGATAAAAAATACATAATGGTTCTCCGTTTAAAATTAAACCAAAACTCAAATATATTTATGTAATTTTCCCAATTTTCATGAGACAGTAAGCATTCGCCAAGGAGAGGTCACGCATGCTCGAAAATATGACTATAAATAGGGGAGAGAACAAGCAATTAGGACCATATACATTTGAGGACTCGATCGATCATTTAGTTCATCAAAATGGGAGGCAAGTCATCTCTTTTGTATATTATCGTGGCACTGCTTTTGATTCTCTTGAGCCCTTCAACGATTCTATCTTTTGTGGAATCAACAGCCGCCAATTCGTCTCAAATCGGTAAGTTGTTTCAGTCTCTCTAGCTCTCTGTATATGTTAACATATATGTTTGTATGTGTAATTAATTGTTAGATTAGCTAATTAAGTAGGGTATTCATAAAGCAACTACTTGTTCTTGATTTTATTGATTTGCAGAAGGGAAAAGTCACGTCAGAGGGAGCCGATCTCAAAGGGGAATATTGGGATCGTAGATAAGCGTGTATCGTCAACTGAAATCAGCATCTATATTTTATATTAAGTTCAATAATGTGTGCTTGAAAAATAGAAGTTGAGAAGACTTAATATAAATAAACAAAAACAGAAAAATGAATTTGGTTTGTTTGCATGGATAATCTATAGTCATCCATCTTAAGTTGAATGAAATTTAAGTTTATTACATTATGAGTTTTGATTTGGTTGCTCTTGGTGCTCTTTATGGATCAAATATGAGAAAGCTGTACCAATTTTCCACTGTTTTGATTGTCTATCCATTCATAAGCTTCAAAAAATTAGTTATATATGGAAAACAGTCACAAGCTTATACAAATCTCTGGGAACACAATCTTTTTTTTTTTTTTCGTTTTAGCATTTCAATTATCCAAATTATCAAATCTCAAGTCATGAATGCTGTTCTCATCACCTAAGAAAATAAACGGGTACCCCAATCTATTCTAGACTTTCTGAAATGTCAATCATGTTAACCTCGGTTGAGCTGGATAAGTAAATCTTTCATTTTAATTTGCTCGACTACACCCACTTTGAGATATAAAATAGTAAATGTTGTATGAATAATGTTCTGATTAGAAATCATTGCCCCGGCCCGCCGCATTCAAAGCTCTAGGTGGAATTAGTTTCCCTCACTGGAACATAGTGCAAAGTCTTCTTTTATTCAAATGGCAAAGCGGCCTTTGATTGTTAGTGTTTGTTCATGTAATGAATTATTTACTGTTTTCATTTGAGTGGAGCAACAGCAAGAAGGAAAGAAAATTGAATACATTACTGTTGCAGATAACTTTTAATAATAGCTACGGATTCTGGCAAATCTTCACAAAAACCAAATCTTTCATTTCCTGCAACATTCCATCAGCTTTGCGAGCATCACTCATCAATCTTCACGAAAACAACTATAGATTCTGGCAATCTTGGATTCTTCCGACACCGCTGACAAGTAAAGATCCTCTAAAATGCCCAACGTCTACTCTAAACCCAACACTAGATTACTTTCTTGTATATTTGTATTAGCAATATATATAGTAGTAGGGGTAGGAATTTTTGACACGACCCGCGAACACGACATAAACACGACACGAACACGTTACACGATTAATAAATGGGTCGGATTAGTGTTGAAGGTGTTCAACACGCCAACCCGTTTAATGACACGAATAGTTAAATATATTTTGTATATCTTTAATATGTAAATTCATTCAATAATATAAATTATTACCTACTTACAATATATATATTATAAAACTGAAATTTTTTATACTATAAAATAAATTAATTTATAAAATAATAAATTATGATGATTTTAATAATATTTTATACTAACAATGATTTATATTCTAAAAATAATTTTAATTGATTTAAATATAGAGAATATAATATATTATGTATAACTAAGTTGAACAATTAAGTAAATTATGCGAATTAAATATGATACGATTACGACACGTGGGTAACACGTTTAATAATCGGGTGGGTTTGAGTTTCATGTTTTGATACGAATAATTAAATAGGTCGACACGACACGACACGAATCCCACCCCTATATAGTAGCAAGGAGACATCTAAGAATTTTTTGTAACAAGTAGCGGACCTATGATTCAGGTTCAGGGGCCAAGCCCTCCAGCGTAAAAGCAGGGCTTTAATGGGGAGACAAAAGAGTACCATTTTGGTCCAATACTATTGAAGTTGGCATATTGGCTCTTCTAGAAAAAAAATTTTAACTCCCATATTTATATAAATATTAATGAATTATTAATTATCATATTTATGAGTTTTATTATAAGTATGATTTATTTCTTTATTTTTTTATTATTTTTATTATCTTACTCTAAGAAAAAACTTAAATTTTTTATATCAAAACTTTCTTTTTTTTAAATTCCGCAAATTTTTAATTACAAAAGGTCAATCCAATTTTTATTTTTTTATATCATGATTTTCTTATTTCAAAATATAAAATATATAATAATTTCAATCAATTTTCCATCAAAATTGAAGAAGTTGTGGCTAATTTTAAAAACCATGTACACTTTAGGATAAGAAGAGTTACAGATTTCAAACTTGAGTTTTCTTTCATTTTTTTTAAATACGTTATTTAAGTAACATATTCATTTGTTTTTATTTTGTTGATTTAGATTAATTGAAATTTATTTTTATTACTCCATTTTCAAAATTTGTATAAAAATTTATGTTTGATCAAAATTTGCAACCAATATTTTTTCTCATACTAAAAATTATAATATAGTTTTATATTTTGGGTCCCCCAAAACCAAAATCCTAGATTCACCTCTATTTGTTTGTGACACCACTATTCTTTTTGCTTCCGTGTTGTGAGACATAATACAAATTTTTTGTTTTATTTCTTTCCTTGAAGGAGTAAGAGGACAATAAATCAAACTATAGATAAAGATTTATCCCAAAGAGAATTTAAAATAATGTTGATATACATGAAATTATAAGAGTAATATTATTCTTATAAACTACCTATACAAACTTACTAATGGAACAGATTTGATTGGATGAATGAATTTTAATTTTTTATTACATTAATTAACATAAATGATATGATTATTGTTCAATAATACTACATATATTTATATGAGTAAGTTTATATAAATAGATTATAAGAGTGTCGTCGCTTAAATTCTAATCTAATTGCCTAATTTGATTCTGAGTTTTTGTGAAGTAATTTGATGACCGTGAGTTTCCATCACAGCCAGTCAGTCACTTTGATTTGACTTCTAGCTTTTGGGTTTCGGCATAATTAGGAGTCATGAACACAGCATAGAAAATATGAACTCGTCAATGATGCTATCTCCTGTAGAATCTGCACCAATCAAGGTCTCCCAAACCAGTGAGTGATTTTTCTCTCTCTCTTGTTTTTTGTACATATTAACTTGTATCGAAACATTTATGTTTCTATTCTGTGTGTGATTTAGTATTAGATTAGCTGAGTAGGGTATGTCCATAATTCAACTAATTGTTGCTCATTTGATAATGTGCAGAAGAGGAGTGCTACACAGGCATAGCATGAGGGGAACCAAATATTGCTCAGTTAAAATTGATGTCAGCACAAGCATATCCCCTCCTGCCGGCCAGGCCCGTCATGATTAAAATTGTTATATTTAATATTAAAAAATTTCAATAAATGTGCCCTTGAAAATGTAAAAAAAAAATGTTGAGAAGAATGTTTGGGCACATATTCTTTTTATAGATATATAGACAGAAATAGATAGATAGATAAATAAATTTCAAAAATCTTGCTTTTGCTTACATGGCGAGAATAGTCAATGATCTTAAGTTGATTGAAAATTCAGTTTATTACTATTTGGGTTTTGTTTTGATTGTTCTTGGCAATCTTTGAGAATCAATGTGAAAAGCATAGTTAATTTCTTATGGGATTTGATTGTCAATTTATTTATAGTCTTGAAGAAAACTGATAATATAAAATAATTTGAAAATGATATTGTTATTATTAGAGATAAAAGGTTTAATTATCTAAATTTTAAGACAAATTGGTAATTGATAAGTACTGAGTAACTGATATGATGAGATATACAAAAAAGTACATATTGGCACGCGGGTTTGAATAATGGTTGTAATTAACGAAAATGGCAATCTAAACGTTTCATGAAACAATTTTGATTTCTAGCTACTTATGAATTCAATTAGAAACACGGCAAAAGAAGACTTCTACCCAAATTTTCAATATTGTAGGTGGAACATGACTGATTGCGACAAAGTGCACCAACCCAGCCACTTCGCTTTTTCCTTATGTTCAAGTCTTCGTTGTCAAGGTAATAATTCAAATTTTTGTATCTATAATTTATTATTATAGATTCGTTAAGCAGGATAATTGCCAAGTAACTAAAATATGTATACTGGGTTCATTTTTATTTCTCTGTTTACGCTCAAAGTTTTATTTTCTGACTGTAAAATTCTACCTAATAAACTATACAATGAGGCAAAAAAGTGTATTTAGACAATATGTATCATCAAAGTTGTCATGTTTCTTTTTTTTTTTTTTATAAAACTTTATATATATTAAGAGTGGCAATTTGGGTCACAACACAAGAACACGATATGAATACGACACGAATACGATAAACGATTAATAAATTGGTCGGATTTGTTTTGAGAGTGTTCAACACATCAACTCGTTTAATGACATGAATAGATACACATATATTATCAATCCTTGATATGCAAACTCATGTAATGATATGAATTTTTACCTACTTACAATATGTATATTGTAAAACTAAAAATTTTATATTATAAAATAAATTAATTTACATAATAGTAAATTATGATGATTTTAATAATTTTTTATACTAACAATTATTTATATTCTAAAAATAATTTTAATTGATATAAATATATAGAATATGATATATTATGCATAATTAAGTTAAACAATTAAATAAATTATATTAATTAAATATGACAGTATTACAATACACAAGTGACACGTTTAATAACCGTATCTAGTGGCGGACCCAAGAATTTATGAGAGAGGGGACACCTTAGATATTTGAACATTCATATTTTACTTGATAAAACTTAATGTAACAGAATCTATTAAAAAATAATAAAAGTATATCTAGATAAGGGACATTAGAATTACAAGTATTCAAAATTATAATTTATAAAGAGTATTAATTTTCTTTGAACTTGATGTCAACAAAAAAATAGATTTTGTTTCAAAATCTCTCTTTGTAATTGTTCAAAGAAGATGATTTTATAATTTTTTTTTAAAAAATACGACCAAAAAAATGAAATAAAATAAACATCTCTCACACATATTTTTTTTAATGATATTTAATTTTATTAAAAATTATAAAAAGATTTAGTTATATCGTTTATCAAGATTTTCAAATTTATAGTCTTCTAGTAACAATTAATTAATTTTTTAAGACTATAAAAGAAACATAAAGAGAAATATATAATATATGTCAAACTAAATAAATAAGAATTAAAAAATCCAAAATTCTATAATTGAATAAAAAAGTAAAAATTAATTATATTAGTATATAAACTTATATTGCTGTATGGATTAAAAGTTTTTATATGTGAAAGAATTGAGAAAATGAAAAGATAATGTAAAACTTGAAATTAATTAAGTTTTTAAAGAAAAGGGTATAAGAGTAACTATATAAAATAAGAGAATCAACATTAATTTTTTCAAATTTCAGAAGGGGCTTGGGCCCCTTTGGGTCTCTATTTAGCTCTGCCATTAACTGTATCGAATCTGTATTTCATGTCTCGACACGAATAATTAAATAGGTCAATACAAGTGACACATGATTTGATATCTTTAATATATATATATATATATATATCATCAAGTTCTCTTAACTGATTAAGATTTTACCGGATAAACTTTATATTCTGGATAAACTTTATGTTGATCATATCATGAGAAGAAATTTAGCCAGATACCAAAAAAAAAAAAAAATTATTAGACCCACCACTAGCTTTGTTGACTAGCAGTGTCATTTAAAGAACCCTAGAGAAGTCATAGATGATCCGAACTTATAAAAGGCTTGTAAAGACACAAATAATCCAAAAGTTATAAAAGCTTAAGTAAGTATGTATAAACTTTACATTAGGTTTATACTTTAATATATCCTCTCACATCTTACATGTGAACTGGGCTCATGATCTCTTTTGAATTTTTATGTTGGTCAATATAATATATTTTTTAATTTACAGTGAGAAAATTTGATTATTAAATTGTTAAATTGTCAGGTGAAAGCCCTTTGATATCATAAATTAACCTATATTTTACAAGGACTTGGTACATGAAAAAGAAAGAAAAAGAAACGAAATAATATTGCCTAGTATAACAGTGTACGAACTTCAAGTTATCTGATGGACGTTTGTGAAGTAATGATGATGGTGACTTACCATGAAAGTAAAATTAATTATTATGAATCCACGGCCAGTCAGCCACTTTGATTTTTAGCATTTGGTCCAATTAGAAGTCAATAACACGGCACAATAAAATTTAACACAAGTTTCCATCTTGTAGAAAATGCACCCATTGACTGATTTCGACATGCAAATGGGCAATGCATGCAAGGAAGTAATTTTCTTTACAAATAGTCAACAAAATAGGAATAATATATTGTTATAAATAAAATAAAGATATTTATCTGCTCCCATAAATATAAGAATGAGAATCCCATGTAAAAAAGTAATAAAAAAAATTAGAGGCTACATTATCTGTATTCCAAAGAGAGATAAGAATTAGCAATTGTTATTACTAGTGGATTTTTATTTCATCTATGAATACAGATAGGTTAGTTAAATTACCAATGGAAAATATGGCTATAAATTGTGGAGAGTGCAAGCAATAAGGACCATATATAGTCAAGGACTAGATCGATCGATCATTCTGATCTGTTCATCAAAATGGCAGGCAAGTCATTACTTGTTGTAGCAGTGCTTCTGATTCTCTTGAATTCTTCAACAATGCTATCTCTTGTGGAATCTGCACCCACTAAGCTCTCACAAATGTCCGGTGAGTAATTTCTTTGTCTCTCTCGATCGCTCTTCCTGTATGATAACTTGTATAGTAACATATACGTTTTTGTGTGTGATTTTTATTAGATTTGCCAATGACTAGCTGTTATTAATTTTAATTTGTAGAAGAGACGAGTACTGGTTTCCAAAGGCATGGTACTAGGGGAATCAAATACTCGATTAAAAGTTCTGTCGGTGGAAGCACTTCGACCAGAGGCAAGTCCCCTGGCCAGGCTCCTTTAAAAGGCGTTTAGCCATGGAGCAGCAATTAACGATTATGGTTTTTGTAGTGGACGTGAAAGGTTCTACGGCCGCCAAAGCCAAGTCGTTCACCCATCCGATTGTCTAAGGATATTTGTAGTAATTGTTTTCTTAGTTTGTTTCGAAGACCAGACGCCTGTAGCTCTTGCTCTCTTGTATTTTCTTAGTTTGTTTCGAATAATAAATACTCTTTGGATGATGTAACTGGAAGTGAAGTGAAATTTGGATTATAAATCGATGTATGAAAAAACAACAAGGTTTTCTTGCCCTATCTAAGACTGTCAAATATTTTTATTATACATCTAATATCGGTTGAAAATTTAGGGTTTGTTTATTTCTATTTTTAAAATTTATTTTTCTTAAAACACATATTTACTAATATATTTAAATTGATACTAAACACATATTATTTTCTTTTATATCACAATAAATAATGATTTTTTTTTTATAAATTTACAGCTTGGAATTTGTTTCATAAATTTATCACTTGGAGTTGGTTTGATAAATTAATAGCTTGGAATTTTTTTATCACAATAAATTATTTATTAGACTGATTTCATAAACAAGCATGATGTTACAAAAACTTCAATGTAAAACGAAGTTTATTATTTGGTTGGTGTGGATATTAAAATGGCAGGTTTATTTAGGAAAAAAAGTAGTTATAGAATTTATTTTTAATGGAAAAAGTATTGATTGATTTTGTTTTTTTTCATGCAAAGTGAATAACTCATGGGCTGGATGACTGAAATTTGGTAGTTGGGTTGGTTTGGACCGAGTTGGGCTTCCAAGAAGCCCATGTCTTGAACTGGTTGGATCAATTCTTAATCACATGCGGGCTTGGGCCTAGAAACCGAGTGACTCTCCTTCAGCCTAATTAGGAGGCAAGAGTACGGCATAAGAAGATTAATCCAATTTTCATTCTCGTAGAAAGTGCACGGATCGACATTTCGGCATGTAAACCGGGCAACGCATACAAAAATTCTAACTTACTCGTTAAATATGAATGCATATCTTATAAGAATAAGAATCCTATGTAAAAATGAGAGAGAGATTAAAAAAAGGGAGGACTATACATTAGTTGAATTGTAAATATATATAAGAAAATAATAATCGTTTAATTATGAGCACAAAGATTTTTAAAGTCATGTTAAAAAAATATTACTTTAGTCTTACACGTACGTACGTA
>SNVD02006776.1:0-26349 GCA_013180625.2 Boswellia sacra | reverse complement strand
GGCGGCCGAGGAGCCGGCCAAAGTGGGCCTCTTGGAGGTAGCGGGCGAGACCATCTCAGCTGCTGCCGCCGGCGCACCCGCTGAGATGGTGCAAAAAGCAGACGGGCTCGAGGCCAGCGCTCGAGACGACCCTCAGAGTGGGCCGGCTGTGGGCGCGGGACAGAATAAGGCGCCAACCAGCGAGCGCATAAAGCTGGCGGTCAGCCTGGAGAATGTGTCCGACCAACAGGAGGTCCTGAGGGACCCATCGAAGCGAATAACCAGCGATAATAAGCAGCGTGAGCAAGATCTTGTGGCCCAGTACGAGAAGCTGAACATAAGTGCGCGCAACTCGGCCTTGTCCATAGAGCACGACGAGAAGGCGACCTAAGACGACGCGCCACCCCTAGCCGAATCCCATGCAATCGACACACGAGGGGCGGCGCTGTTGGGTGGAGTGGGGTGTCATTGGAGATAGTGCAATAAATATGACTGCCACACTGGTGGTCACTCTCGATGGACGCCGACCGCAAATACAGCTTTATCTGGCGCTAATGTAGCCACCTCGTTGCCTGCAGTTGACCCGTTTCACAAGGTCTGTCATGTTTTCATCTGCCTCCCGATTGCCGAGGCTGGAGTTGCGCTGAACGAGCGCTGTCAGGTCCTCGGTGTCAAGTTCTGTTGTTGTCCTGACCATAATGTTGGGACCTTTCATCTAGGAGAAGCATATTTTAATGCTAGCTCAAGAGGACTGCTCACAGCTGATGCTAGTCGCTGATGCTGCTCGCCGAGGGGGGAGGGGAACCAATAAAGTAGTGGTTCTGCAGATTAAGTTCTGCCCAGATTCTGTCACTTAAATTAACCGCTAACTGCAGCCGTGCTATCCCAAAGCTTCGCCTTTCGTTAAAAATTCCCCTTGTCGGCAGCGGTATTGACGAGTTCGGTACCGTGCGACGCCATTAGCCTCGGCCTGTTAGTGCTCAGGCCTGCGCTACTGCCCGCCGCTCCCGCCCGCTCTCGCCCTTTATCGCTCGCCGCCGACTCGATCATTTGTGCGTCTTTCTGTGTCACACAGGTAGCGGCCGTGCGACTTCAAAACTGAATTTGCGGCCGAAGCGGCAGCCGTCGGTCACGATCGAGTTGTCAGCTCACATTGTCCGTTGCCTTGAGTGCATCCAAACAAATAACGACCACACCATCCATATTCTCACACTGACATCGCCCTCACCCTCGGGCCGATGTATCTCCCGTCCGTCTCTCAATCTACCACAATATTGTCTCATGATATTATCCTGTCAATCATCAACAAGACTACCTGTTGATTTGTACTCAAAATCCACTAGCTATCAGAGAACACTGGAGCATATCCAAATGAGTGAGGGAAACTCAAGAGAAATTGGAACTTCGTCAGGATACTCAGCACTCATTTCATTATCATTATCCTGTCTGATCTAAGCCGAGATCAAGCTGGATCGAGCCCATCACCACCCCTGGTTGTTGCCTCCTGCCGATAGCCTCTAATCTACATCGGCATAGAACCTGCATACACTGGAATTCTCAGTATATACATATACATATACACATATATCTGGATTTTTTAGATATTAGATAGAATTTGCATTTACCGATTGTCTGAACTCCACACGAGTTGTATTTCCAATTAAGATCTGAGAAGTTTACCTGAGGACAGTATATCTCACTTGCCTGCAACAATGGGCAACTGTTTCACCACCGATGGAACCAGTCCATCGATTGCATCCGGCAAAATGTCTCGCCTATTCAAATTCATGGATGGTGGCGAACATCACCTTGGTCGACCACGTGCTGATATGGAAGTTAGAAGTTTTAACGGATCCAACTCAAATCAAAATGGCGCCCACACTGATCGTTACGTGCCTGATCTATTGACCGGCGATCTACCGCTCCTACTCAGGTCCTCGTCTGGACATCTCAACTCCATGAACCTACTTCATGATCCCTCAAGTAACAACAACAATAGCAACAGTCACAGCAACAACAACAATAGTAACCTCATGAAATCTAGTGATAACAAATTGAGCAATTTAGTCAACAACTCCAAAGCATCTCAAATGAACAACCATCTCAAAAGCAACAGTTGTACTACTGCGAACAACAACAATAGTAATGGCCTTGCGAACAAGAATAACTTGGATCAAAGGCAACGTATAATGATTTGTTTGACTGATTTCACCGCCAAACTCGAGGGTGATCTGAATGTCAGAAAGGGCGACCGTCTGATGGTCACTGACACACACGATCCGGACTGGTGCCGGGCCGTCCATCTAGCCACCAAGCGCACAGGTTATGTGCCCAGAAATTATCTAGCCTCCGAGGCCATAGAAATGGAAGAATGGTTTTTCCCTAAGATAAATCGACGTGAAGCTGAGAAGCTACTCTTAACTAGTAACAATGGTCGAGGTACATTTCTTGTACGTAACAGTGAGCAAGCCGCGGGTTACTCTCTATCCATTCGCGACGAGGACCCCAACAAGGGCCCACACGTCAAGCACTATCGTATCAAGCCCATGGACGATGGTGGCTACTTTGTAGCCACTCGAAATACCTTCCCAACTATGTCTGACTTGATAGCCTTCTACTCTGAAGGTTCCAATGGCCTCTGTCACCGGTTAGTCCGTTCATGTCCCAAGCCGAAACCCAGTTTCTGGCCTGACCGAGGTGATGAGATTCAACGTTCTGAGCTGCGCTTCATACGCAAAATCGGAACTGGCTGCTTCGGTGAGGTGTTTTATGGATCTTACAGGAAATGCACCGAAGTTGCCATCAAGACACTTAAGCAAGGAACTATGTCACCCCAAGCGTTCCTTGAAGAGGCAGTTATCATGCGCAAGTGTCGTCACCCGAATCTTGTACCATTGTATGGTGTCTGCTCGCAAGAAGAGCCTCTGCTGATTGTCACAGAGTTCATGTGCAATGGCAGTCTATTAGATTACCTACGCAAAAATCCAGAGGGTCAGAAATTGGAGCTGAACGAACTGATGGACATGGCATCACAAATAGCTTGCGGAATGGCCTACTTAGAGCAGGTGAAGTTGATACACCGTGATCTTGCGGCGCGCAACATCCTCGTTGGTGAGAATCGCATTGTTAAAGTGGCCGACTTTGGACTGGCGCGGGTCATCGAGGACAGTGAGTATACAGCTCGCCAGGGCGCCAAATTTCCCATAAAATGGACGGCGCCAGAGGCGGCCATGTACGGGAAGTTCTCGATCAAATCAGATGTGTGGTCGTACGGGATTTTACTCTACGAGCTCGTCACTCATGGTGCTTGTCCATACGCTGCCATGCACAACAAGGAGGTGATCGAGTCCGTCCAGAGAGGCTACAGACTTCCTAAGCCAACCAACTGTGATTGTCCCGATGAGGTGTACAGAATTATGGAGGATTGTTGGCATGCAGATCCTGACAAGCGGCCGACGTTTGAGTTTTTGGCAGCATTCTTTGATAACTACAATGTATCAGCCGAGCAATCATACAGAGACGCAAATGATTGCTTCTAATAAACTACTGAGAATACAGCTTCAAAGAAAGATAATCAATCATCGCCAATCGTCGAGTTCCTGATGAACCTCAGTCCATGATTGATGTGATGAAACCGTCTGTCACGTGTCGGGAAACTATGAGTGGAATTGTGGCGGCTATCTGACTTCTGATATGCTAGCCCCACCAGATATGATCCTGACTCGATTGACAGCATCGCTATGCAAGACAATCCCACTACTGCCTGTCATGTCGAGTTTATCCGAAGCGAAACATAACACGATATTCGTGAACCTGAATTTGTAGTTGCACTTAGGGCAGGCCAATGCCCTCCATGAGCAGCTACTAGTGAAAATCTGGCCTTCAGCAGAGTCGGTGTTTTGTGCCGTGCGACGCCATTGGCGTTCTGAGTTCCATCGTCCTGCTGCTGCAGCTGGCACAGCTCTTGTCTCTGTGTCTCTGTCGGTGTGAGTGCGCTTATTGCAGGACAAGTCTATGAGTCGTGCGTCTGCCTGAGCGAGAGAGCCAGTGCGCCAGTGCGCTCCAAAACTCAGCTTGCGGATGAAACGTCGGCCACGGCCACGATCTAGTTGTTAGCTTACATTGTGTGCTGACTTGGAAGCATCCAAACAAATAACGACGACACCATCCACTCACTAACTCTGACACCGCTGCAAACACCAAAAGTTTCTCTGTTGGTCTGCAGATCGATCACAAAATATTGACCCCTATTCGAACTAACTCGGTCAACAGTATCTATCAATTTTAATCTGAGCTTGATTACAAGAGCTCTTCGCAAACTTGAGGCTACACGTTGCGAGAAGCCTCAACTTCGACGAGCATCCCTTATTCCCTCAGACTCGCATCTTTTTACTCAAGATCAACTTGAATAAGAAGATTTAACCCCTAGCAAGAATTAACAGGTACTGATTGAAAAACAATTACAGGCTACTTAGATTAACGCGCTTGTGAATCGACAATGGGAATACCAAAATTCTTCAGATGGATGAGCGAAAGGTACCCCGGCCTAATGAGAACGGCCAGAGAAAGCGATCTTCCAGAGATCGACAATTTCTATCTGGATATGAATGGAATTATACACAACTGCAGTCACCCTTGCGATGACGATGTCCACTTTCGTATAACTGAAACTGAAATGTTTGAAGATATATTCAATTACATAAGCACATTGTTCAATATAATCAAGCCAAGGGAGTATTTTTTCCTTGCAGTTGACGGTGTTGCCCCCAGAGCCAAAATGAATCAACAGCGCGGAAGACGTTTCCGATCCGCCAAGGAAGCATTTGATCGCGAAGAGGCTGCCGCCAAGAAGGGCCAGATTCTGCCCACCGAACAAAGATTTGATTCAAATTGTATTACTCCTGGAACACCCTTTATGGTCAAATTGAATGAAACACTCAAGGAATTCATCAAGATGAAATTATCTACCGACCCAGAATGGCAAAGGGTCAAAGTTATCCTTTCTGGTCATGAGACGCCCGGTGAGGGTGAACATAAGGTTATGGACTTCATAAGATATCAGCGCTCTCAACCAGGCTACAATCCGGCTACTAGACATTGCTTGTATGGTCTGGACACGGACTTGATCATGTTGGGTCTATCATCTCACGAGCCCAATTTCATGCTGCTCAGGGAAGAATTCAAGTTCAATGGAAAGAAAAGTGATGCGACCCGAGGCAAATCAAATAGAGTTGATCCTTCGAAAATCAACTTCAACGTTCTATACCTATCATTATTGAGGGATTACATTGAACAGGACTTCCGCCCTCTAGAACCCAAGTTATCGTTCAAACTTGATCTCGAATCGATTATTGATGATTGGATACTTATTTGCTTTCTAATAGGCAATGACTTCATCCCACATATTCCTCATTTTCATATACATAAGAATGCGCTACCAAAAATACTTGAAGTTTACCAGTCAGCGCTGATCAAGCTAGATGGATACATTAATGAAAAAGGTATCCTAAATCTGAATAGATTCAAGGTGTTCGCTAAGATCTTGTCGGAAGCGGACTTCGATAACTATAAGATGCTAATCAAGCAGAACGGCGGCGAATGTGCGAAAGACGACTTCTCTAAGTTGAATGAATTTGTTCGGGAGAAGATGAGGATCCATGGCATCAGACGTGATAACAATCATGCTCATCGTAATAGCAATTATCACCAGAATGGGATCAATCAACTTAACAATCACGGAAGCCACTTCAACTCCTCCAACAACAACGGCAACCCAAGTCATGGTTGCAACACAAACAACCATGGCGGCCCAAATAGCCAGCGCTATCAGCACCGCAATAACGGAAGGCCAGACAATTCAAACCATCATTCTCATTTTCATCAAACTGGTGTATGGTATAACATTCAAAGAGCGACTCATACTAACGCCGCTACGAATGTAAGCCCCACTAATCATAACAGCAAGTCCAGCGGAACTCCAAACCAGAGTACCAGGCGACCCGTCCCCGCCGGACAGAAGCCTAGCAGCTCTAATGTTAAGTGCACTAATGGCAAGACTCAAAACGGGACGTCGAATGGACGTGTTGGTGTGCACAGTTTCACTGAGGAGCAAATCAACAACTCGATAACAGTTTGTGCAGATGGTGATTTCATTGACTTATCCGACGACGAGTATTTGAGTGACGAAAAATTTCCTGGTGAATCTAATCAACTCCGTCAAAAGTCGAGGAATGGTCAGATGAATCGTCGCAGCACGCCGAAGAAGGACAGGAGGGATCCAGGTAAGCTCAAAACTAGTGATCAAGATGACTTCAAAGCTTATAAGAGGACCTATTATCGAGAAAAACTCAAACTAGATCCGGACAAGAACTCCATATTGGAAGTGGTCCATGAGTACGTGCGCGCCCTGCAGTGGAATCTGCATTATTACTATCATGGGTGCATCTCTTGGGGCTGGTTTTACCCTTATCATTACGCGCCATTCATCTCTGATATAGTAAATTTCAAAGAGGTCAATGTACACTTTGATATGGGAGAGCCATTCAAGCCATTCGACCAGCTACTGTCAGTACTTCCGGCAGCTAGTGCGGCTCTGCTACCCAGAGTTTACAGAAGTCTTGTAACATCAAACAACTCTCCATTGGCTTCATTTTTCCCGACCGAGGTAGAATATGACCTGAATGGGAAGCAAAACGATTGGGAGGCAGTAGTATTGGCTCCTTTCATAGACGAGGACGCGCTCTTGAAGGCTACTGTTGTCTGTAACCTCTTCTTGAGTAACGAAGAACGCGCGAACA
This sequence comes from Boswellia sacra, assembly GCA_013180625.2. NCBI lineage: Eukaryota > Viridiplantae > Streptophyta > Magnoliopsida > Sapindales > Burseraceae > Boswellia > Boswellia sacra. Next base: position 19,573 of record SNVD02006776.1, on the reverse strand, counting down.
ATGCCCATGGACCACACTTATTGTTTCAATATGTGCGATCCAAGGTTGGACATGGACAACGTGGGCTGGGGCATGTTAAGACCATCACGATACCGGCCAACGGATTCAATCTACCAATTGACAAGATCAAGTTCGGCTTGTTAAAAAGCGACTCCAAGGGTATAAGACCTAGCCCAACGAGCCGAGTCGTAGAAAACTCGTACCGCAGAAAATAGATAGCAACATCATATCCGCGAGCGAGACGGAAAAACTTGTCGAATGTCTGAGTCCATCATTTGTTCCTTCTTTTAGAGATCATATTATACAGTGTATCTAGTCCTTCTTCGAGACCATCTCCGATCACAGCGCAGGTTGGTTGGACGTGCCACAAATGACTCGGGTTCAAGTCATTCAATCCTAGAAAGCTAGCTATTTCTTTTGCCTCCTTGGCTCCCGGAAGATCTTGCTTGTTTGCGAGAACTAGAATTGGTACGTCTGTTTTTGAATGAGTGTTAGTGATAATGATAACCAGAAACACGGTCGTCTCGATTCACCTGTTGAACGCAGTATATACTCACTTTTGTTTTCAGGCAGTAGGGCTATCTTCAAGAGTTCCATTTTGGCTTCCTCTAGCCGCTCTTCGTCTACAGAGTCTACCACAAAGATGATTCCGTCTGTACACCTTGTGTAAGACCGCCAGAGTGGTCGCAGTTTATCTTGACCCCCGATATCCCAGATTATGAAATTAACACCCCTAGATTTGTTTGTCTGTACGCGAATTTTCTCACAATTGAATCCGATAGTTGGTACGGTATTTATATACTGGCCAAATTTGAGTCTATATAGAACTGTTGTCTTACCGGAACAATCAAGTCCCAGCATGACTATGTGTGTATTGCTAAAAGGTGGAAGGTTTTCCCAAATAGTGGTTGCGGCATTTTTAGCCACAGAGGCTCCCATGCTACGGAGACTATTTTAGCAATTGTTATATCAATCTCTTGTTCCTGATGTTTAAGACGATGCTCGGTTTTTGGATAGTTGCGTGAGTATAACTTCAATTGTTGATGTCATCTTGAACGGACTGAGTTGAACTTAGTTAGAAGAACAACCAATTAGATTTTCTCTTCTTATCGCCATCGTTCACTGATCTCCGTATTCTGTCTGCAACGAAACACAGCAGACAGACATACAGAAAGCAGAAGCGAGCACACTTACAGAAATCCACACGAACGCGCCCATGGCCAATCCCCCAAAGTGGTGAGAAATCGACCAACTCTCTTGTGAGCCGCGTTCAGGCAGCTCGCGATGGAAGAAGCGCACACGAGTTTGTCTGTGTGTGTGTCGTCTATGGGTGTTTTGTCTTACAAAGTTAGAAGATTCGGCAAGAAGAACAGAAAGGGCCAGAGAGTGAGTGGTAAACCGCACAGTCGTGCACTCTTTTGAGAAGGCCATTTGCGCGAGAGCTCAACTTAACCAAGACGATACGAAAATGAAAGATAGGAACAAGTCAGGTTTAGAGCAGCAGATGGGATTCGACTCCATCTCTAATAGACAGTAGGAAGACAGAAATTAAGCTAGAGAATATTGAACTCATCTCAGAGTGATCATGGAGATATATTGATATGTTTGAGTTAGTCGTGAGATTTATGCTAGAGTATTATGATGATAAAACTAACCTCGTGCTTTATCGGAGCTCAATAACCTTCTGCCTCAAACTCTTTGTAATTTGTAAAACCATATTACAAACGACATAGTCAACATTTGCATCCCTCACTGTTATTGAGCTCACCACAAATCACTGACTTCAACTCCAGCCGTAGTCACACAAAATCAGATTATTGTTATCAGATATGTCGTTACGGTCCGATCCGATAAATTTTGAGGACTACTGGCCTCCCATCGAAAAACTATTGTTGAATATCTTGCATCAACGCTATAACTATGTCACAATCGATCGATGGCAGGAGACTTTCTTTGATGTTTATAAGGTCTGCGTTGCGCAACCAGAACCCCTTGTCGGCGTCCTTTATTCACGGTTGAAATACTTACTCCAGAAGCATGTTCAAGACATATGCTCTGAAGTGTCGTCGAGTAGTTCACAAAACTTATTAGACCAATATTACAGACAATGGACAACATATAAAAAGTCCGCTGAATATTTTGATAAATTATTCAACTACCTCAATACTCAACATCTGAAGAAGATTAAGAAGCCAACCCAAACCGATTTGAATAGTGAGGCTGTATGTCAACCCGGTCTTGAAGTGAAAGATTTGTGCCTTTATCTCTGGAATCAAGAGATGATCACTCCAATGAAACAGCAACTTGTCTACTTGCTCATGCAAGAGATTGAGCTTGATCGAAAAGGTCAGACAGTCAATCAAACAGTCATAAATGGTATTGTGCATAGCCTAGCCGAAGTCGAAGAGTACAAGAAAGAAGACACTCTCGAATTATACCGGGATGCTTTCGAGAGACAGTTTCTAAAATCAACTGGCGAGTATTATAGATCTGAAGCTGAATACCTCCGCTCTAAACTAAACTGTAGTGAGTACATGAAGAAAGTACTGCAGATCATTGACTTAGAGACACTCCGATGTACAAAGTTCATTCACAGTTCATCCAAGGATAAGGTGATAAATGAGATTAGAGCTCGTATGGTTGCTGATCACTCCAAGTTCCTCTATAAAGAATCAGAGTTCATGGTGACTTCAGATTGTTGGCAAGACTTGCATGCTATGTACAAGCTTCTCAAGCCTATTGAAGGCGGTTTGAAAACCCTCATACAACAAGTACAATCGCGGATCACCCAGATCGGTCTTGAGGCAATCAAGCAAGTTGCAGGCTCAGAGAACCCGCCACTTGCCTTTGTTGAATCGTTCATTCAAGTCTACCGAAAGCACTCGGATTTGATTAGTACAATCTTCAACAATGATCAGCTATTCGTAGGATCTCTCGATAAAGCTTGCTCAGCGATCGTCAACTATCGAATTAGCCCCCAGCAACCTTGTAGATCTCCCGAACTACTCGCAAAATACTGTGACAGTCTATTGAGGAAGCCTAGTAGTGGCTGTGTAAGTGCAATAAGTCGAGGTCTGAGCGATGCAGAGATCGACGAAAAATTGTCTCTCTCAATAATTGTTTTCAAATATATAGATGATAAAGATATATTTCAGAAGTTCTACTCCAAGAATATGGCACGCAGACTTATATTTTCGCAGCTGTCTTTATTAGATCATGAAGAATCGATGATCAACAAGTTGAAGCAAGTATGCGGCTACGAGTTCACTGCCAAGTTGCACAAGATGTTCACAGACATAGGTGTTAGCAATGAACTCAAGGGAGCATTCGAACAGTACCTCAAAAATCGAGATGCACAACTAGGAATAAGCTTTTCCATTTATGTCCTACAAGCGGGTTCATGGCCTCTAGGTCAGAGTCCTGTGACATCGTTCGATTTACCAGAAGTCTTCTCTCAGAGCGTGAAAGCATTTGAAGAGTACTATTTTTCTAGATTCAATGGTAGGAAACTTACTTGGTTACATCACCATTGCACTGCCGATCTTAAATTATGTTACACTCCTAAAAGGCAATACTCTGTTTCGATGCAAACCTTCCACGCCGCCATATTGTTGCTTTATGAGACAGTTGATGAACTCACTTACAAAGAGATATCCGAGTCTACCAAGTTATCTGAAGAGCAGCTCAATAAACATTTACAAGGACTAATGGATGCAAAGATCCTCTTGATTACTCAAGACTCAATGGAACAGATTGATGCTGGACCATCAACATTCATCCCGACAGAGCAACATGTACCATCCAAGTGCGACGACGGTTCTGCGACACCTGCACAACAATACTCATACACATCATCTACTAGGATAGGGTTGAACTTGGATTTTACATCGAAGCGTGCCAAATTTAAGATCAACGTCGTTCAGAGAGATAGTCAATACCAGCAGATACGTGAGCAGAATGAGAGTGAGCAGACACACGCCTCGATCGATGAAGATAGAAAGTTATATATTCAAGCAGCTATTGTTAGGGTCATGAAATCACGAAAAACTGCCAAGCACAATCAACTGATACAGGAAGTCATCGGACTCACAAGGTCTCACTTCACCCCTAGTGTGCCTATGATCAAGAAGTGTATCGAAATATTAATCGAAAAGCAATACCTCGAGAGGAAATCGAACGCAGCGGATGAATATAAGTACGTCGCCTAGACTACTATTGTGCAGGTTTAAGATTGACGTGGCGCGACTAGATGCCAGAATGGATGAATGAATGCACCACAGTATTTCCAGGCCAGAAAATCTTTCCCCCTCAATCTTAGCTTGACAACTCGATGTGAAGTAAAATAAAGAGTTAACAAGTTAAGTTATCACAGCTATACAATCACTATCTGGCATATAATCGATCTCTCTTGTCACGTTACTGGTGTGTAATAACATGTTACCATCAACAAACCGAATTCTACCTGGAATAAATGCTCTCTGTCCCATAGCTGGAACCGAATATCATTCAGTCTGAAACTCGGCGGTTTCGCTATAACGCTCTTAAAGAGTAACTTTTGAGAGATGGCTGATTTTTACAAACCTCAACTAGGAAACTACTAATATGTTTAGTGAGAGATCGGTTTTGATGAATATTGGTCTATAACTTATAAAACTTTATTATGGGATTGTCAATAGGATGAACTAGCTCCAAGCGTCGTAGAGCGAATTATCCGTTTCGATATGTTAGCCTTCATAACTTCGTTGCAACAAGTAAAACGAACAAGTTGATTAAAAATAATCCTTAACAGATAACTGTGTTCGCAACATTAACAGACACAAAAAGATTTGCAAATTCAACAACAACAGTAGTAATAGTAAGCTTTGAATGTGAACCTGAGATTATTCTTGTCAGGCTGGTTGACCTGAACAAGGCGATTCACAAACTTATCCTCGTTGTCGTAGTGATGTCTGTTTTGATTCGAGTAATGCTTCTGCTTTTTGGTGTTCTTATCGTAGAGTATTTCGATTGATGGCTTGCGTTTCGCTATAGTCACCTTGTCTGAATTGATATCTGCAGTCTTGTTGACAGCCGCCGAGCGGACCGCCGTAGAGAGATCTTCGTCATCGCCTATGGTGAACACAACAGACTTGTGACCACCGTCCGATTGGCGCTGTTGTTGTTCGGTTCCGGAAGCAAGTCCTAGTTCGAGACTAGTTGCCCTCGTGTAGTCGCCTACACTCGAGTGATCAGTCAGAGTCCGGTCGTCAGTACGGTAGGGGTAGCAGTTGTCGAAAGAATACTCGACATCAACCCCAGGGTCACCACTCTCGACAGGTATAGCCCGAACTGCGTTCATGGGTCGCTCTGGGTGAACCCTATTGGGTAGCAACTGTTGCTCTCCAAACCTTATCAATCGATCGTATGCGTCCTCATGAAGCAGTCGAATGCGGAGATCATTATTATGGCTGTTTCCGCTGCAGCTGTAGAGGTTCATCTGACTAGAATGTCTCGAGCTCAGACTGGGTTCGGGCACAGATTGCTGCTCGAGCACACTGGCTGAAAGCTCCTCTTGCTGATGCTGCTTCTTCTTCTCGAACCATTCGATGGCCTTCGGATTCACATACGAATACCCCTTAAATAGTCTACTGTAGTGTATCCCGTTGTAATACTGTTGCATGTTGTTCGCTGATTGGGTTTTCGTCATAAGGTCGCTATGCTTGACATCTTTGAGGAGCTGTTGGGCTGAGACGGCTTGCATATGATTGGATTGAGGCCCACCATCGCTGGCCACGCTTGTGCTGCTGTTAAGGTTCATATTCTCCATGGAGTAGGCGGTCTGCTGGTAGTGGTAGTCATTGCGTTTTGTGATCATGTGTTCTGCACTTTTTGTGTGTTGATGGTGATGAGACTGATGATTCTGGTGATGTTGGTTATGTTGATGACCTCCATCTAGATTATTACTGTTGGTGCTTATCATACGCTGACATGAAGAGTTGCTACTCTCGCTGATGGTACATTTAGAGTCCAAATCATCGGATCGACACATTGGCGGCTTGCGCATGAGCTCGAGCAGTTCCATACGCTTGAATCCGTTAGTGTTTGATTGTTCCGCTAGTAACTTGAATGAAAGCTGAGTTTCGGATGGATTGAGGATAGAGAATGCGGCTGGCTGCCGCTGACAGGTTGAGATGACATTTGATGCCTGTTGTCGGGTGCGGGGTGCAGTTGGAGTTGTTCCTTTATGGTTTTGTGTTCCATATCCATTGATTGCTGGGTTCCACTCTTTAGTAGGCATCACAGATTGGTTACTGTCGAAAAGGTCGCCTGCAGGTGGCTCACCTCGAAGTTGCGGGACTGAGGTCGGCCCGCTATCATGTGCTATAGTCAGCGCCATCGGTCCATTGGGCTGTAGGCAGTTCCACTGGTCGACATAAGACTGCTGCAGTTGACGCCGATTGGTGTCCATACTCTCATGTTGGACATGTTTGTTGCCCGTGCTCTTGTCACTTTGGTCATTTGTTTCGCTGAGATCAACGAGATTTTGGTTGTCATTGTGCTGCTGGAGTTCCACACTCCTCGCTCTATCTTGCCCATCACCAGCCTGCGCTTGGTCCTTATCGATTTGGTCGTCGGCGTCGTGGGCGTCGTCGTCGTCGTCGCCCCAGTCGCTCTCAGAAGACGACCAGTGCTCGAACTCCTCGTCATCTTCAAGGCTTTGGTTGTTGTGAGTGTTATGGGGGTTGTTGTTGTTTGTGTTTGCGGTGTTTGCGACTCGCTTGTTGGAAACCAGCTCGTGGGGCGCCAGAGATGTGAATTCATCGGCAAAGTTGCTCACATCGAGCTCGTGTCTGATGCGCGGCCTAAAGGGGGCCTTGAGCTTGCGCTGAGCTAGCAGTCGCCAGTTGACTGTGGCCATGAAAGGATGCGCCTTGAGCTCAGCTGCATCGGAGTGTCCGCCACCGAGACGCTTGGCGGGATCCTTGATGAGTAGCTTACTGATGAAGTCTTGCGCCTCGGCTGACAGGTGTTCAGGAATGGGCGGATGGTTTTTGAGGATCCGTTTCGAGATTTCAGCCTGAGTGTTTCGCTCGCCGTCCACTGTGAAGGGCGAGGCGCCCGTGAGCAGCTCGTAGGTTAGTACGCCCACTGACCACCAGTCGACACTGAAGTCGTGGCCCTCGGTGCCGCCCTTGATGAGCTCGGGCGACATGTACTCGATGGTGCCACAGAACGAGAAGGCGCGCATGTGCTATTGGTGGGGGAAGGGGGCGCAAGTGGCACGCCGAGGCGCATTGGCGTCAAACACCCACACACAAACACGCAGGTGCGCGTGCATTTTTGGGGTTCGTTGAGTAGGAGAGATGCGAGAGTTAGTATTATGCCCAATCATGAATGAAACTCAAACGTTGATTAAGTTGGCGCATCAGGTGATGTGATGTAAGCGAGTGCTGATGCAATGCACGCACGCACATACACACAAGCACACACACACACACACATAAACTAATCTCAGCCACAAGAGAACGCCATAACCTAATCGACCAGAGGTGAGCTCGGTCGAGCGAGACTGCGGGGTAGATAGGATGTGTGTGTGGACAGAGTGCAGACGGAAACTTACCTGTTCGTGGGCCTGGAATTCTTTGCAGAGACCAAAATCTGTGAGCACGATGTGACCTTGAGCGTCTAGCAGGATGTTCTCTAGTTTTATGTCTCGATAGATTATCCTCAACTGCGGGCGGCAGGTTTGTTCGGCGATCGTCGCCGGGTGGGGGCGGTGTGATAATGTTCATGGTGGTGGCTCAGTTAGTTACGAGCTCATCGAGCGGGGACGCAGAGGTGAGCCTGGACCGGTTGGCGCCGCCTCGCGCTCACGGGCCGGTGCGCATCGGCTGTAGGCGAGCGCGTGTGAGAGATCGGAAAGAGGATGTCCAAAGATGGATCGTATGGATCTTGCAAAGGGCCCAAGTAGACGCCGATCGGTGTCCAGATTCAGGGACAGCCTGACAGCGGCCGCAGCCAGGAAGTTGCCGAGTTTGCCAAGTCGGCGAGAGCGTCTGAGAGGCCGCGGCGACTTGAGACAGCGCTCGGCAACGCAGTGCTGCTGAATATCTATTCCATTGACTAGCGCTCGCCCGGCGCTGTCTGTCTGAGTTGCACTGAAAGCTCGCCGACTGACTCGACAACAACGATCTGGCCCGGAATTTGTGACGAAAATTTTTCAAGCGGGTTGATCCTCGCGACAAAGGCGAGCGCAACAGTAGCAACAACAACAACAACAACAAATCGTTAGCTCGGCATCTCAAGTGACGTTAGCAACCGAGCTGCGCCATACTTTGTAACTATGAGCGGAGATTTTCACGTTGAGCAAACATTTTCAATGGCTTCGCCCCGAGTTCTGGCCACAAGGAGACGCGCGGCAAACAAGATACAATTAGTCGGATGGGCGGCGAGTTGTGTCCATGTGAGGCCGTGGATAGGTCGTCGCTGTCGCTGTCGTCGTCGTCGTCGTCGTTGTCGTCGTCGTCGTCGTCATCATCGTCATCAAGCGAGACTGTGTGGGGCCGTCGAGTCGAGTAAGTGTGAACATTGAGCGCAGGCGGACGGGCGAAAGTGAAATGAGAGAGAAAAAGAGACTCACACAGAGGCCTGTGTGTCGAGGTAAAGGTTTTCGGTTGCGCTCTCGTCGGCCTGGCCGCCTCTGCTCGCAGTTGATCTAGAAGTGCTTATCTAATCAATGCAGACAGGCACGCCTATGGCCTTCTCTAGGCTCCAGACTTGACTTGTTACACTGGCCAGACGCAGCGCTGGCGCCGCTCCCAGAGCCCCCCGATTGAGCGATCGACTGGAAACTGTTAGCTGGCAACCTTTGATACACACTCACGCTTGCGTCTGCGTGCCGATAACATATGGTGCTCCACGTCTCAGACTGGGCCAGCTCGCCGGGCCAATAGAAAGCACACATCGATCGCGCCGTAGAGTGCGGGCTAGCGGCAAGCTCCAGGCGGCCGCACGCAAACCGTTCACGGCCAGGTGTAGGAGCGAGCGAGCTAGCGAGCGAGCTGCGTGTTGGCAAATCGAGTCTTGACGAGCGACGACGTCGAGTGATTATTTTGGGATTGGGACGTCGAGTGGCTGCGGTGGCGTAAGCCGAAACGCGCGCCAGACCCACTGAGTTGTGCTGTGCAATCTGCAGCGAGCGCTCTTGAGCGATCGGCGCCTGATGCGCACGCGGAATGCACAAGCACAGCGAGTGCACTTGTGGCGTCGATGTCAACTTGGTCGTCATCAGCACACTCACTCACACACACACACACGAATTGCCACAACAAGAGAGACCATAGGCGACGAGCGGGTGCCGTCAAGTGAGCGTACAAAATGAAGCAATCGAACGGGCGCGCGAGTGAGGGTGGCGAATGTCAACGACCTCGGCTGTCAATTGCTCGCCTGTTCTGTCTTTCGCCGTTCCCCTCTGTCTCTCTGACTCTCGTCGGCCGGCCCGCGAGTGTCGAGATTCATCACGACCATCGCGCACTCTCTCGCTCGCCAATTGGCCAGCGAGAGAGGCCGCACGGCGCGCATTACTGTTGTGCGTAGTCAAGGTGGCGCCGACAGTGGCAGTCAGGCGGCTGTTTGTTTGCGCCCAGCAACCCGGTTCTGCTCGCACACAGTGAGCCAGCTTACTGGTCCTCGTTGGTGTTGTTGTTGTTGTTGTTGTTATTGTTGCTGATGTCGGCGGTTCAGCTCGGCGGCCAAGAGATGGGCACACTCCCGCCCGACCGACACAACTCTTTGACGAACGGAAACATCGCTCTGGTGGCGAGCGTAGACTGAAGCGCGCAAAATATTAGCACTCAGTAGCGTCTCATCAATGAAAGGTATCCAAATCGAGTGCCGCTCTTGGCGATGCTGAGCTCATTTTGAGTCGAGGAGATGATGACTCTGGCCGGCCTCCGCCACCGACATGAGAGCGATCGATGCGAGCGAGCAAGAGGTGCCCTCGATCGGTCGCGGGCGCTCTCAGACTAACGGCGCAAATGAGAGGAGACGATGGCGATGTGGCTCGCCGACTACGACGACGACGACGACGACGACGACGACGACGACGACGATATAGAGCATTTTCATGCGGCGCACTTTGAGCTCATTCGCGAGCGGCCGAGTGCGCGACTGCGATCGAGACGGCCGGTCGGCTGGTCGAGCGACTCAAGAGTCTTGAGTCTGGCGCGCGCGAAAGGAGCACAAGCGACGCGACTAGGCCAGGAAGGAAACAAAATTTAAAGCCGCCGGCCAGCCGGCGAGATGCAGACGCGCACACGAAAACTGGCGGCCGCGCAAGCCCGACGGCGGCGGCCATGGTCGCCACTGAGTCAGCTGATCGGGCGCACGTCAAGCTAGCTAGCGGGCCGGCTTGTGCGAGAGGCGCACACGCGGGCGCCTGCGAGTCGCTGGAGTGTGTGGGCGCCGCCGCCGCCGCCGCCGTCGTGGGCCACACGCGAGGTGTCTCGAAGACACTTTGTGTGTGTGTGCGTGTGTGAGACGCCAAGGCCGAGGTTCGGCTGAGAGGCCGGAGGAAGGGGACGAATAAAAGACAGCACGACTTACCTTGTGCAGCTTCTCGAGGGCCAGGATGATTTCGCCGATGTAGATCTTGACGTCGTTCTCGGCGAAGTGGTCGCGCTGGTACAAATGGGTGAACAGCTCGCCCCCGTTCACGTAGTCCAGGATGAGGTGGAGCTTGGTGCGCGTCTGGAAGGCGTAGTGGAGCGTCACCAGGAAGGGCTCGTTGCGGATGGACTCGAGCACCTGGCGCTCGGTGCGAGTGTGCGCCAGTGTCTTGGTCTTCTGGGCCACAATCTCCTTGCGTAACACCTTCATCGCATACAGCTTGCCCTGGTCGTGGCCCGTGAGCTTGCGCACCAGGAACACCTTCCCGTAGGCCCCAGTGCCTAGCACCTTGAGTAGCTCAAAGTCCTCCATGCTCACCTTAGTCTGTTTCTTGTGCTGTTGTTCTAGTTGTTGTTGTTGTTGTTGCTTTAGTTGTTGTTGCTGCTTTAGTTGGTGTTCTCGCTTCAGTTGTTGTAGTTGCTCTTGGTGGTTTTCTTGTCGTCGGCGACAGTGTTGGCGCCCGGGATAACGTCGCCGAGCTCGTGAGTGGCGTCTCTCGTGTGAGTTCTCGCTTGGCCGCTGAGTATGATGCCCATCATGAAGCTCATTTTGCTTTGCTCGCACGACCGGCTGACGTCTGAGCGAGGCGAGCAGACACCGGTTGCCCGGCTCGGCGCTGCTCAGATTGGCGATGTAACACTGGTTGCAACAACAACACTCGGCCGCCTTCTGGAGGCCGGCCAGCGCGGGCGCGGTGGTTCGCTTCTTGGTCGTGGCTTGAGTCTCGCGCTTGTTGCGCCTATCACCTGTTGCCTGTGGCCGGGGCTGCAGAGCTGCGGCCGACGACAGGGCCGCCGCCGAGGGACTCGACACGACGAGCGAGGAGTCCATGAGGGTGCCGGCCGACTGCAGCTCACCTAAGTCTTGACTAATTCGTGGCCGTCGTCTTTGGGTGGGGGCAGTGAGCAAGCGGCGCTGAGCGCGCGCGTGTTTATGTTGTGTGTCTGTCTGGGCTATAAATATGCTCGGCGCTTGGAATTGGGTCGCGCGGTCTGGCTGATCGGCGCGCACTCTGGGCGCCCACACTACTTGAGAAGTGTCTAATTGATGAATGAGCTACTCTCTAGCTGATCACTGGCGACTAAAAAGAGTCATCTCCCCGAGGGAGACTTTGCGTCTGGCTGTCAAGATGTTGTGCGCTTCTGCGATGAGCTCGGTCGGCGTGCGCGCCCGAACTGTTTGTGAGTCAATGTGTGTGTGATTGTGTGTGTGTGTGTGTGTATATATATATATAAGTTTGTGTGTGATTGAGCTTGCGCTTCGAAGATGCGCCTCTGGTTTGTGTGGACGATTTTTTGTCTCCAATGAGTTCACCTAAACGAGTCGTGGTCTTCGAGATCGAGCTCGGGAGTTTCCGTGGCGGCCATGGTCCAGCTGGTTGTGCTTGAGTGTGCTTGAGTGTGCTTGAGTGAGCGGCGCTGGCAAATGCGACGCCTCGAGGACAGCGTCTCGCGAGCCGGTTGTTGAGCTCTAGATGCGCACAGGCGTCGGTCGGGCCGGTTTGAGGCGCGCGCAGTGGGCCGGCCAGTGTTCGTGTGCCAGTTACTCGACTCGCTGCTGGTGGACTCTGAGTTTGTGAGTGTCGTGGAGATCCTTTGCTGTGTTGTTGGCAGACTTGTGTGCATTCATAAGAATGAGTATTTCTCAGAGCTCGAACTTGGGACCTCGGCCGGGCCCTCACAAAGGTCTCGTTGAGCAGGAGATAGAGTGAGCGCGGATGCCTACGAGAGTATATCGGTCTAGTGTGTGTGTGTGTGTGTGTGTGTGTGTGTGTGTGTGTGTGTGGTCGCGCTCGCGTCCGGCGCACTTGTCAAAATATCGGCCTACTTGTTGTTGCAAATAAAACACCGCCGAGGGCTAATAGCGGCGGCCGCGTTAGTCTACGTCTGAGTGAGTGAGCGAGCGACTGAGCGAGTGACTGACTGACTGACTGACTGACTGACTGACTGTGTGAGTGTGTTGGTGTCTGGACGGCTAGATCAAGAGTGTCGGCCGCTAGAGTGTCTCGACGACGGTGTCTTGGTGGCCGGGCGGAGTTGTTGCTGGCGCCGCGGCCGAGACTGGAGCTTGATTGAAGACGTGAGCTAGTAGTTGCATATTATAGTGGCACACAGACGCCAACGCTAGCGAATGGCGACGGTCGGCGAGAGGAGGCGATTGCGCTGTCGAGTTTGCGACTGCAAGCAACAAGCGCGCATTTAAAGGGCCGCGCACACAGGGCTGCGACTTTCTGCGCGCTGTGTGCCTTCTGTCGGCGCTGTGTTGTGTTGTGTTGTGTTGTGTTGTGCCGCTTGTGTTGGCTGGCCGAAAGCTAGCGGGACAGCGGCCGCGAGTTTGCCTTGATTTCAGCCGCCCGCTCGCCGTTAGTACGCCGCCGAGCCTGAGTTTCTTCGCTCTCAATTCGTTTGAGCTCGCGCAGGTTGCGATTGCGTAGCGCGCTTCAGGTGCACACACTCACACACACACTCACACACACTCACACAGACATTGCAATGGCGTTGCAATCGACGCGCAGTTGCGCTCACCGGCACAAATTGTGCGCCCACTGTGCCAGAATTGCAACTCTGACTCCGAGTCTGGCGAGCTGCAGCCGCCAAGGCGACTCGAGCCGGCCGAGCTGGGCCAGCTCGGCCAGCTCCTGTTCTGCGTCGCAGGCGCGCCGAGCGCGAGCTCGAGCGCACAGCTCGCGGGCACAGCTCGGGCGCCTTCGCTGAGTGCGCTCGATACTTCAAAATCGCGCGAACGGCGAAAACTGTGCAGAGACGTCGACGAGCTGGCCGAGCCTTTCGCGCTCTCGACTGGCTCCTGAGACTCTGGGCGAGCGCCGTGCAGCTCGAAGGTGCGCCCGACTCAGACCAGCCGCTCGAAATGGGCAATGTGCGCCCGAGTGCAGCTCACACGCGCTCGGCCCCGTTGTCAGTGGGCCGTGTTTTGTTTTTCAAGTTTCTTTGTTTGTTGTTGTTGTTGTTGCTGCTGCTGCTGGCGTCGATGGCTGCGGCCACGGGCTCGGCACTTCTAAGCTCGGACGCCACAGCCGATGTTTGTGCACGCCTCAGTGCTATGTGGAGTCATGTCGGATTCAGGCGCATCTTTTATTGTCATCGCCGCCGCATCCTCCGCCGCCGGCCGCCGACCGCCAGCGCGAGTCCCGGTAAGTTACTTTTTTGAGCGGCGCGCTCGTGCAGCTCGCGGCCTGACAGCTGCTCGAAATCCGCCGTTTCGCCCGCACCCGACACCTCAAACTGCGTCGGCGGCGGCTAATTAAGAGCGCCCTCAGCACTCAGCGCGTCGACCCAGTTGAGTGGTGGCAAGGCCACCGATAACTCACAGGCAGCGCGGCGGCCCCGCGCTGGCCATCACTCTGGAGGCGCCGTCGCGCTCGGACATGGGTTCGACACGAGTCAGCGAGTGAGACTCGGGCGGCCAGGCCGAGAAACTGGCCTGTCGGCGACCGGCAGGTGCTGTGCCGCCGGTGCGACGCGCGTCTCTGTGCCACTCGGCCGGCGGCACAGCCAAAGAGTTTCGGCTCCGGCCGGCCGAGCTGAGTCGGCCGACTCAAGTCGCACTCACAAGCGACGGGCTCGCCGCCGCCAGCGGGACACAGAAACACAGAAACCGACAAACGGCCGGTGCCGTGAGATGGCCGCCAGCGAAGCGCGACGGCGCTCGAGAACAAGTGGCCGGCGTCGGAGCGAAGGGTAGAGAGCTTGGCAGCGGCCGTTAGAGCGGCTCTCTCTCTCTATGTGCGCGCGCTACCTGTCCGACGCGGCCGCTGATGCGCAGGTGAACTCTGGCCGGGCGAGGCCAGAGAGAGAGAGAGACAGAGAGAGAGCGCGCGGGCTGGCGATCCGCAGTAGCCCTGGCCGACTAGCCCAGTGCTCTCGTCCCGACGGCCGGGCCAAGAGAGCGGCGCGCAACAGGTTGTCCGGCGGCCTTCGGGCTGTGCGCTCGCGGGCCGCGCGTGCCCGAGACGGCGCTCGAGCGGCCGCAGTCTGGGATACAACGAGTCGCGCGCGCGCAACACTCTGCTTCACCTGTGTGCGTGCGAGTGGCTACCAGTGTGCGTGTGTGTGTGCGTCTCGCCGGCTGGCTGACTGGCTGACTGGCTGACTGGCTGAATGGCTAGCTCGCTCTCGGTGTGCCATGGGCGTTGCTGATGGCCGCTCGTTAGCCTCACTATTCTGGCGAGATTTGCGGCCAGCTCGAGCGTCCAAGATCCCCGCGCACGCCGGCCAACAGCCGCACACACACACACACACACACACAACAACGCCGACCGCCTTCAGCACACAACAATGTCGGCGCAACAACATCGCACTCGGGCCGCCGCCGCCGACCGTTACGCTTCTCCATTACGACGTCGCCTCGCCGCCGCCGCCGCCGCCCTGACCGCCGATCCAGTGATCCAATTTTGCAACTGACCGGCGCCGTTGTCATCGCGCCCGCGACCGACTTGTTGTTGTTACGATTGGCGCTGTTGTTCGCGGCGCAGTTCGAGTTGGTGTTGGTGTTGCTGATGCTCTCGTTGCTGTTGTTGTCGTTGTTGTTTTCTTGGCGCGCACAAACACATTTGCCGCGCAGCTCGAGCCCGAGCCGCGACTGTCGGAGAGACTCGCGAGCTGGCCACTCGGGACGGCCAGACGCCGACTCGACTCGCGCCGCCCGCGATCACTCTCGGCCATGCAGACAAACAGGTGCATCGGGCGCTCACGCGAGCGCCAGTGCGCGATAATGAGTGCAGGCGGCGGCGGCGGCGGCGGCGGCGGCTCGTCAACAAGCCGATCTCGGCGCCCGCCGACCATCGAACATCAACAACGAGCGCCAGCTCTATTCCCAGACACCGACGTTCGGGAAACTTCTACTGCGGCTCCGAGTAGACGACTCTCTAAATTCCTTGCTATCTCTCTCTCTCCCTCTCTGTGGCTAACTCTCGAGATCCAACTCTCTCGTCGTCGAGCTTGCGTCGCCCTCGCGCGGATCTTCATCAACAACATCTTCATGAGTCGAGCGCGCACATTCACAGCAGAGCTCAATCGATCTGCGCACGTTCGAGTCGCGACGACGCGCACGCTCGCAACGCCAGCAGCACGCGCGCTCCGCAAATTTACATTTCAGCTGACGACAACAATCAGGCCGCCCGGCCGAGATCCCAGGCCTAGCCCCAGGATTTGCCCCACAAAGTCGCCTTTTCGTCTCCACGAGGCCCCCATCATGCCACCACCTGGCGCCGATATTAACCCCAATCGCCAAAACCATCATCAGCACTATTACAACCCACACGGGCGCACTCAAACACTAGCGCCACGCCGTCTTGTTGACATCCGCACCAACACCAACCATCCGACACAGCCAGACAACCGTGTCGGTCTCTGATACACATACACACACACACACACACACACACACACACACACTCAGACACTTACACAAACACTCACTCACACTTGCCCACTTATTCACTTCAACTCGATAAGGATCGTCGTTGTGCTGGAAAATAAGAACCGCCAACAGCTCTTGGATAATAGGTAGCAATCTTCCAGGTCAACAAATATGGTCACGGCCACAAACATGATCACAGAGCTCATGATAGAGCTCGTCATAGTGATACTTCTACTGTCGATCGTGATAGGTCTCGTTTGTTTGGGTGAGTAACAGACTCCCTAATGCGCCCGGCCAGGGCCGTAGGGACAAGGTGCGAGCGCCTTGCGGCGCCTCGTCACTCAAATGTCATATCCGTCACCACAAATATCACTGGAGTCAAGTATCTCGGACAAGAAACAACAGCTTTTATTAACACCTTAGTTCATAACAATAATTACGCACAAAACCCACTCCGCACCACAGGTTGGCTTCTTGTTTGGAAATTCTTTCTCGCCAGGTTCAAGTTCGTCCGAGAACTGCTGAGCATCTCCAATCAGCCCGCCACGCCAGTGGACAAGACTCAGTAGAACTTCATATTGAATATGCTCGTCGACGACTGCTCAAACAAGTCACCGCTCGCCATCGACGCCGCCTCCTCCATCTTCAGCCGATTGCTTATCGTCTGGTATGTCTTCAGATTAAGCTTATCCTCGGACACGCCCTGCAACGACATGTCCGCGTAAATCTTGGGCATTATGCTAGTCAACGCCACCAGCTGAACGTTGTGTAGACTGTGGTCTATCCTCTCGCCCAGCCAGTTACAAATCGTTTGTTCATCTGCGCTGCATACCAGTCCTCGAGAAGGGTGACAATCCAAATCTCGTCGTTGATCTTGTGCCTTATCAAGTCGCAACAATTGGACACGAACGAAACGTATTGCTTGCCGATGTCGCGGCCCGACGACGAGATGCCCTGCTTGTAGGTCAAGGACAATATTGGAGCCAACAGGTTTCCCTCGTCGAAGCGCGCGAGTTTGTTGAGTGTACTATCCAGCGCATTGAGCATCTGAGCAGATGATAGGATGTCGAGTTGTTGTAAACGACATGCGAATGTTAATATCAATGTTATGAATGATAAGTCACATGTTGTCTCAGCATCTGAGATCTTCTGACAATGACATCGCATTGGAAGGAGGACAAAAGTAAAGCTACTGTGATTCCAACAACTCAACCACTCACCTTTGCCATAAGACCCGGCTGCATCTCGCCGAGTGCCGTCTCCACCAATTTATCTATCTTCGAATTGTAGGACATCTGTCGAATATCAAGCGGGCACAAGGAAGGTTAATGAGTGTTTTCATCGGGCATAATGCAAATCGTATCACAGCATGACAGTAACCCACCTGATCGAAACCATTGAACGTGCACAGACTCTGTGATCGATTGCGCGCGTCTAGGGTGAGGTTTATCATCTGTATCATCTCGGTGGGAATGTTGTAGCTGGTTGTTGTGGCCGTCCACTTGTTCGAGCGACGCTCGAGCGACTGGAAAGCCTGGAGAGTGCGCGAGACGCTGGCATCGCATAGCTCATAAGCGATCAGTTTGAGGCGCTGGTGGAGCTGCTCGGCAAGCTGCTCATCGGGCCAACGGAGTTGCATAATCACAAAGCGTTGCAGGTCGTCGAGGCGGAGGAACATTTGCTCGACCATTGGACAGTTCACCTGGCCCTCCTTTTCGCACGCCTTGAAGACCATCCGCGTCATCGTGGACTCCATGATGTCGATGTAGCGCAACAGCTTGGGCTTGAACGTGTCGCATAGATAGGCCTTGAATTTGCGACACTCGAGATTGGTGCTCTTGCGCATGTGGTTGTTGAGTACCTGGAAGAGAACGAATATATCACGATTGTTGACGCCCAACAGATCGGTGGCGTTTGCTGGCGAGCCCTGACCACTGCCGCCACCGCCGCCGCCGCCGGCGCCACTTGACGAGGATACTGTGCGATAGAGTTGCTGATGGGGCGCTTGCGGTGAGCCTGCAGTGGAGGCCTGTGACTGGTGAGTGCTGTTGAGGGTGGGCTTCAGTCCTGCCGAGCTGCCGCCCAGCTCGTTGAGTATTTTGTCCATGTCGACACTGAAGAGCGACCAGAAGAGCTCGAAGTGGTCCAACATGAGGTCGCTGTGCCAGGCGAAGGCGTCCGCGAAGTATTCGTTGTTCTCCTCCACCTGTTCGCTGCACAACTCGGCCAACCTGATCAGGTAGGCGAGCTTCTCTTGCGGCCGCACCTGGTCGTTGTTGATGATCATGGCCATGGTGATGTTCTGCTGGTGGTGCTGCTGCTGCTGCTCGCCCGCAGTCGTCGTTCGCGACTGGTTGTTGGGCCTCCTGATCGAGTCGTTGAGCGAGCCGGCGCCGCCGGAAACACTGCTCGTGCCGCCCACACCCATGGTGCCACCGACGGTCGAATGGCTCGTGGAGCCTATTGAGGAGCAGCTCGACAGGTTGGATTGGGTGCGCTTGCGCGTCAACTGGCTGAAGGGCCCCGCCGGCGAGTCAGTCTGGTGGGCGCCGTCCGCCGGCGGCACGGGTGAGCCGCTGGCCGAGGGCGTGGACTGGCCACTGCGCCCCACCGGGGCCGCGCCGGCGTAGGGGTCGCTCGAGGTGGAGCCCATGGAGGCGGAAGTGGCGAGCAGGCCAGTGGAGCCGGCGGCCGGCTGGTTGGGCGTGTGGGAGCGCTGGTGGTGGTGGGCGGGCGGCGGTGCGGCCAGGTTCGCCTGGCCCGAGAGTTTGGTGTAGTCGTTGAGTGCAGCCTGCTCGAGGCACTTCCGGATGAGCTGGCGCACCTCGTCGTTCTGGACCATAGAGTTCATCTGGCTCATGGAGCTCTCCTGCTTCATGAGCACACGCTCGAGCAGCGACAGGGCGGCGCGCAGGCCGCCCTCGGGCTTGCCGTAGGGGAAGCAGTAGGCGAAGTTTGAGATCTGGCGCTCGATCATCTTCAGCAGCTTCGCCTTGACGCTGTGGAAGAGGTCGCGCTCCTCGACGGTGACCGTGCCCACGGTGCCGTCGGGCCGGAGGTCGAAGTTCACCGAGCTCATGGGGTTGAGCTGGCCCGACTGGCCGCTCACGAAGGAGGCGCAAAAGTCGTAGCCGTAGTTGAGGAGCGTGTGGTCGATGAAGTAGCCGCGCTGGTTGAGCTCGAGCAGCGAGTTCAGGTAGGCCAGGTGCCGGTAGCAGGTGCGCACTCCGTAGCGGGCGCAGTACTCGTCGAGCACGAACAGCTGGCCGGCCGAGAACCAGCCCAGCGAGCAGAACTGATCGTTGAGCCGAAACTGGAGCGTCTCGTTCTGGAGGTACTTGAAGAGTTGGTTGTGCTGGAACTTGCACGAGTCGGCGCCTATGAACTCGTCCATGCCGTGCTTGCGGGCGCGCTGGTCGGCCACCTCGAGCGACAGCTTGGAGCCTTGCTTGTGTGCGCCCTGGTGGTGGTGGTGGTGATGATGGTGGTGGTTGCTGGCGTGGTCCAGACCGGCGCCGCCGTTGAGTTTGGAGCCGAGCGAGGCGTT